>JAJIBD010010601.1:0-32825 GCA_021461705.1 Cryptotis parvus
GAGCAGGCCCTCAAGCCAAAAAGTTATTTTCCCCTAACAATAAATAAAAGACATGTAGAAAACTTCAAAAATTTCAGTAAGTATAAAAAGAAAACTTTAAGTGCAATGCAGAAATAGATTCTCCCCAAACACAGCTGCAGAAGATGGACAGGCTCATGCGGGGTGAGAGTTTTGTCCTGTAACACTGTACCCCCCCATCTAGGTATTCTTTTCTTTTCTTTTCTTTGGGTCACACCAGCAATGCTCAGGTGTTGGATGACATGGGCTAGCTAGCTTTAGATCTTTGCTGTTTTTTTTTTTTTTTTTTTGCTTTTTGGGTCACACCCGGCAATGCTCAGGGGTTTCTCCTGGCTCTGCACTCAGGAATTACCTCCTGGCGGTGCTCAGGGGACCATATGGGACCCGGGGATCGAACCCGGGCCGGCATAGGCGGCGCGTGCAAGGGCAAACGCCCTACCCGCTGGGCTACCGCTCGGCCCCAGATCTTTGCTTTTTTTTTACTTACAGTTTAAGCTATTTATATATCTTTTTTTTTTCTTTTTTGGGTCACACCCGCTGATGTTACTTCCTGGCTCTTTGCTCAGGAATTACTCCTGGCTGTGCTCGGAGGGACCACCTGGCTGTGCTGGGGGACCATATGGGATGCCAGGGACCGAACCAGGGTCAGCAGAAAGGCAAATGCCCTACACGCTGTGCTACTGCTCAGGCTCCTACAGTGAGACTACCATTATTCATTAACTCTGCAAAGATCAAAGGAGGGATCATGTTTGCCCGCAGGCAAGCGAGCATGATCCTTTCAGTAAAAGAGGACAGGACACTCAGAATGATCCTGGTGCAGAGTAGAAATAAGAAGAACCTTGTGGGTACCATCTAGATTGCATGAAGCTCATGGCCAAAATTATGATGTGATTCTCCCCATGAGTATACATCTATTTAAGATGTATCTCTTTATACTGCTCTATCTCGCCAGTGTTTTTGACATAAGAGATAATCTCAGGAAGAGACTGGGCCCTGGCATTATAATTTGTTTAGACATGAAACAGAGGTGGGGCACCACCTAACAACTACACCTAAAAGCTGAATATAGACCTTTATTAAGCAACACACCCTAAAAAAAAATTCTGAATTTTGGGGCACATAAAGGGACTGACTTAGGGAAGAGACATCCACTTTGGTGGGAGACCTGGTCCCGAGTGCATGGCTCCCCAGTACTGTTGGGGACCGCAGCGGATCCCCGACACTCAGGGGTTACTCCTGGTTCTGCACTCAGGAATTACTCCTGGATGTGCTTGGGGGACCATATGGGATGCCAGGGATCAAACCAGGTCGGCCATGTGCAAGGCAAACACCTCTGGACTATTGCTCTGACTCCCCATCTAGATACTCTTTAATGTTTACTCAAAGAAAGAAATCAAAGGCAAACTGTTGATTTCCCTCCTTTCCCTAGTTATTCTGTGGCGGCAACTTTTAGTTTCTAGGTTTCCTTTAAAAGTAGGTTGAGGGGGCCAGAAGGACAGCACAGCGGTAGGGAGTTTGCCTTGCATGCTGCCGCCAACCCAGGTTCGATCCCGGCATCCCATATGGTTCTCTGAGCACCGCCAGGAGTAACTCCTGAGTGAAGGAAGAGCCAGGAGTAACTCCCTGAACATTGCCGGTGCTACCCAAAAGCAAAAACAAACAAACAAATAAATAAAAGTAGCTTGAGGTCATGATTCTGCACTTTAAATTTAGTTACTTTTTTCATGAAAAACTTTGCACATCAAGTTCAGTTTTTTTCACTGTACCGAGCCACTGTGCTAGACGGCTAGACACATGGTAAAAAGTGTCTTAGGGTCCACAACAGGGTACATCTGTCTACACAGCAAAGGCTAATTTTAGCTTATATGATCTATCATGTATATCTGTGTCCAGGCCAGTAAGGGACTAACTCTGCAGGAGAACTTGTTTAAGAGGGACCATATGCCCAGGGTACCCTAAAGAACTGAAACCTCAAATTGAGCAATAGTCCAGCGGGGAGGGTGTTTGCCTTGCATGCAGCTGACCCGGGTTCGATCCCCGGCATCCCATATAGTCCCCATGCAGTGCCAGGAGTAATTCCTGAGCGCAGAGCTGGGAGTAACCCCTGAGCATTGCTGGGTGTGACCCAAAAAGCAAAAAGTAAACCTCAGATTCACTGTTAGGACCAACAAGCAAATGCTGGTCTTCCTTTCCTCTCCTCTTTCTTAGCCTCTCTTCAGGCTAAGTAAATCTTTGGGGGATTAGGGTGTTGAGCTGTGATGCTGTTTCTCACTTACTGACTTTGAGTCTCTCCTATCCCTGGAAGTGCTGATATGCTAAAAATTAAAATTAACTAGTTCTCAGCCTTAAAAGTTCTTTTTTTCCCTTTATGGACTGAAGTGACAGCAGGGTGGGAGGGGTGCCTGCCTTACATGCAAGTGATCTGGGTTCAAACCTCATAGTTCCCAAGGCCCACCAGGAGTGAACCCTGAGCACAGAGTGGGTATAAACCCTGAATACAGCCAGGTGTATGGCCCACAAACCAAATCCAAAAGATTAAAAAATTGGGGTGAGGTGGGTACTATTTTCATTTTATTGCTTTGTTTGGTGCTCGGGGTCAAACCTGGAGCTCCTACATGCTGAACATGGCCTCCAGGCCTTTGAACCACCTCCGTAAGCCCAGCTTTGAGACATTTTAACTTCTTGAATCCCTAGTGGGTTATAAAGCCAGAGTGGGTAAAAGAACGCGCCATCCCACAGTATAGAAAACCCAGACTTGTGCAGTGTCTGTCCTGCTCTCTGCTCCGGAGCACGCCACTCTTCTTCCTCTGCCCGCACCGGGGTTACAGAGAGGCAGAGCACAGGTGATAAGCAGAACCGGCTTGCTCTGTCTGGGCCCGAAACAGGGGCAGCTCTGCGAAGCCACTGTTCGGACAGGAGCAGAGACCTCATGTCTCATGGTAGCTGCCTGTGCACAGATGACAGCCAGCAACAAATCCGTGCACAGTGAGGCCGAGCATCCATCTCACTGTACAGAAGCAAACACCGAGGGCTTACTTAGTTTAAGTCCAACCTCTCGACATTAGCCAGCCCCAGGAGTCTGCCAGCGTCTAGCCTCCGCTGCCAGACTGGGCTTCTTTACCCCAGTGCAAGTGTCAGGATGGCATCCCACAACAACCATTGGGGGCATTGAGCTATCTGATTGCAAACAGATTTCAACATCTCCATTCTCCTCCTCCATGCCACTGAGAACTAGGTTCTCCTTCCTTTGGAGTAAACACTGTGGCCAGCTCAGCTGCCTCTGAGCTTGTTAACAAGCCCTCAGGGATCCATTACCCTCTTCGCCTTTAGAAATAAGCCCTGGTCCTTACACTGCAGGGAGTCAGAAAGCGCCTCATATTTTCCACTACCTCCAGGGTTCCCAGGACACTCACACTTCACTGGGAGAGCCGGGATCTGCCTACAAGGCCCAGTGAAAAGTAAATCTGGCTGGTTCTAAATGGTGGCCTATTTGGCTCCAAGCTCCAGTGAGGGGCGACCAGACCCAAGTGGAGGGAGGGGGCTCACTCATACCGGCGTCCAGGAGGTCTGCCCTCTTCGCAAGGGCTAACGCATGTGTAAGTAACCAGCCCCAGTCATGGCCAGGCTTCCAATCAGTGACTCCTGCTCGCTCCCTCCTATTGCTTCTGTTTCTGCACCTTTAACAAGGCAGACCTGAAGGCTGCCTCTCCCTTTTCTCTCTCTTCTCACTATAATCAACTCTGAACAGACCAATCATAGAATAGAATAAAACAAATCTTAGGATAGAATGAGAATGATAGCTCTCGCCTCCCGAAGTGGATGGGCCACGTGGAAAACAGTTATATATACATCATTTTATGAAATCTTTGGTGAGGAGACCAAGGCAGGGGGCGCAGTTCCTTGAGGTCAAAGGGTGAGTCAGGGGAGAGAGCTAGGGCAGATCCACCTGACCTTGGATCACCACCTGACAATACCACCTTTGGGAAGGCCTTTAGTTGTCTGTACCCTATCCTGGCTTTTCAGGACTACAACAACCTCTCAGAACTTCCACTAAGTTTTCAATATTCTGGCGGTGATTCCCCTTCCTTTCTGCAATGACATGGTTTGCGTTGCAAAGCCAACAGTGAAATATAGTCAAGAGACGCTGTTTGCCAGCAGTCCTGCCTCGATCCCCACGGTAATCGTGCAGTTTCTATGAGGACGTTCTATCTTTTTCTTTTTCTCTTTGGGTCACACCGGCGATGCTCAGGGGTTTCTCCTGGCTCTGCACTGAGGGAATTACTACTGGCGGTGCTCGGGGACCATATGGGATGCCGGGGATCGAACCCGGGCCAGCGCAGGCCGACCGCATGCAAGGCAAACACCCTACCCGCTGGGCTATCGCTCCGGCCCTATAGGAAGTTCTATCTTTGAGAACCCTTCATTTACAAACTTATCCTGTGGAGGTGCTGGCAAATCCTGCTGTTGGCATGACCACTGGAGAGGGCAGCTGCTGTCCATCAGGAGAGCAGGAGTCTTCTAAGCCCAGAGCTGATCTCGATACCGCCTTACTCAGCAGCCATCCTGCTGTTCCACCCTTAACACTTCACCATACAGAGGAAGGAACCCTGGGCGTGAAGTTTAAGTCAATCTCTCATGTAAACCACAGAGCTGGAATCCAAATCCAGGCAGCTCTGGAGTCAAGGTGCAGCTCCCTCCTTAACCACAGAGTTAAAATGTCAGAGTCTGGGCCTGGAGTGACGGTGCAGCAGGTAGGGCACTGCCAAGAGTGATTCCCGAGCTCAGAATCAGAAGTAATGGGATGTACACCACTGCATGTAGCCCCCCAAACAAAAGCTTAGGTGCCTTGGGCACAAAATCACGTCAGGAGTGAAAGGAAAGTTTCTTTTTTTTCTGCCAACCACCTCCAGTGAAAGGGACCCCTAAGCAAACAAGGAGCTTCTGCCAGGAGCCCACCCTGCAGCGCTTTCCTGACATGCCCGGAGGGAACAACTTCACCACTTCCCCATCACTGAACGGATTTTATTTCAACTTCCTTTATTACTTATTTTCCTCTGAAAAGCGAGGAAAACAAGTTTCCTGAAGAGCCAGTGAAATCAGCTCTTGGCCCGTTTCAAGAGGCGTTAATGCCCCTGACCAAACCAGTTTCTCTGGTGGAGGAAAAGGAAAGACCAGGTTCAGCACACAGAATGCTCAGAGCTCCCTGCTCTGGGTCTGGTTCACAGGGACAGGCGGGACGGGGACGGCTCTGGGGGGCCTGACAGAAGGCAACCCACACCATCCTAAGGGCGGCCCAAGCTCAGCTCCAACCACCACTGTAAGCTCTGGGTTCCCTCCAATAGGGACACGGCGGCTCGCCATCCTCACACAGCGGCCCACCCCTGTCGCCACCTGTTCAGTGCCATGGTGACCGTTGCTCCCTGCTGCATCTCCTGAGACGCTGCTACTGCCGCTTCTGCCAACGAGGCCACCGCCTGGGTGGCCTCTGATGCTTGTGTCGTCTGGATGGTCATCTCACCGCCCTGTAACGTGGCCCAATTTTTGTTCGACCTGAGGCAGAAAGGACAGAGGAGTGAAGAATCAAAAACACAGAGGATTAACATTTTTAAACAGGATTTTAAAAGTCACTTTGCTAATAATCATATGCACATATATATATACACATATATGCACACATATACATATATGTATATATTTAAGTTTCTAAAAATGTTGCAAGTATAAATGTGTATGTTTAAATTCAGTATCTAGAACAGAAATTTTAAAATGTTATCAAACATGAGAAAGAAAAATGTAAGACTGTATGTTTGATTTACTTGGGCATTAAAAATTAGGGGAAGAATATACAAAAGTTACCACTGGAACCATTTTTTGTGTTTATGTGTGTGGTGGGCGGGGGTGATATCATGGAAATAGGCTGGATTAGAAAAATGAAAATTGAGGCTTATCATTCAAGATATCTGGGTGGGGGGGCACGCCTGGCAATGCTCAGGGGTTACAGGGCTCCACCCTGCAGTACCCCAGTACTGAAACCAGCGCCTCCCACATGTAAGGGTCACCTACCTGGACCATAACCTCAGTACCTTCCATTACTTTTTAAAAATATCTGATTGTGGGGCTGGAGCGATAGTCCAGTGGGTAGGGCGTTTGCCTTGCACATGGCCGGCCTGTGCCGGTCCGGGTTCGATCCCCAGCATCCCATATGGTCCCCGAGCACCACCAGGAATGATTCCTGAGTGCAGAGCCAGGAGAAACCCCTGAGCATTGCCGGGTGTGAACCCCAAAAATATATATATCTGATTGTGTTAATCAGGTAATAGTGTGCTACCTGTATTTTTTTTCAAATTTAAACTTTTTTTTTTGTTTTTGTTTTTTTTTGCTTTTTGGGTCACACCAGCGACGCTCAGGGGTTACTCCTGGCTCTGCACTCAGGAATTACTCCTGGCGGTGCTCGGGGACCATATGGGATGCAGGGGATTGAACCCGGGTTGGCCATGTGCAAGGCAAACGCCCTACCGCTGGGCTATCGCTCCGGCCCCTAAACTAATTTTTTTTTTAACAGATGACAAAAGTAATTCTAAAAAAACTCAAAATGTACCAAAGGGAATACAATGATCATACTCCAGACCCTTTGCCAGAAGCCATTGTTATCTACTTTTTACACCTTTGCAGACACACTTTCCACAACCAAGCCCACATACACACACCACACACTCCTATTTCTTCAGGTCTGCCACCTCCTTTTCTTTGGGAGAGGGCAGGGGGAACATATCTTGGCCACACTAGGCAGTGCTCAGGGGGTCACTCCTGGTGGACTCTGGGGACACATGCGATGCCGGAGCTCACCTGGGGCCGGCCTTATCTGCTGCACTATCATCCTGGCCCTACCGCCCTTTTATAAAATAAAAATGTCATCCTATATTTTTCTACTTTGCTTCCCTCCCATAAACAATGCATCTCTGAGATAATTCTATCGTGTAGTGAATGCAACAGCTTCATTTATTCATGATTCTTCTTAATAGCTGCAGAACATGTGCTGGATTCCCCATGCCTTTTAATAAGACCTCTTTTAATGGGCATTTAGCGGCCATTTTTTTTTTTTTTTTTTTGCTTTTGGGTCATACCTGGCAATGCTCAGGGGTTACTCCTGGCTCTGCACTCAGGCATTACTCCTGGCAGTGCTCAGAGGACCATATGGGATGCTAGGGAATTGAACCCGGGTCAGCTGCATGCAAGGCAAATGCCCTACCTGCTGTGCTATCACTCCAACCCTAGCGTCCAGTCTTTTGCAATTATAAGCAGCACTGTGATTAATATTCTGATATACTACTTTGTTGGATGGTAGTCTATTACAGGAGAACCCCTAAATCAAAGCTATTTTGCATTTCTCTTTTGTTGGGTGGGGAAGTGGGCCACACATGGTGGTGTTCAGGGCTGACTCCTGTGTGCTCAGGGATCACTCCTGGCAACCTTGGGGTTCTGGGAGTTGAACCCAGGCTGCCTACCTAATGTATGATTGTTCCAGCCCAGCGCATTTTAATTTTTGACAGAAACTTCCATGGTCAGTAAACACATTTTATTTTTTTAGTTTGGGGGCCATCTATTTATTTGAAAAATACTGTTTTTAGCTTGGGGGACCACGTGGTGCCAGAGACTGAACCAGGGCTCCCCATTATGCAAAGGGTAAGGTCCAGTCCTGTGCCCCAGCCAGTAAATACATTTTTTTTTGGGTCACACCCGGCAATATTAGGGGGTTACTCCTGGCTCTGCACTCAGGAATTACTCCTGGAGGTGCTCGGGGGATCATATGGGATGCCGGGGATCGAACCTGGGCCGGCATGGGCCGGCGCGTGCAAGGCAAACGCCCTACCCGCTGGGCTATCGCTCCGGCCCCCAGAAAATACATTTTAAAAAAATGTAGTAAAAACTGCTACATGAAATTATATGGCACAGGGAAGGATTATGAAGACACAAAATCAAAAGATGCTTTCTGGTGACAGAGCAGCAGAGACCTGTCTTGGGCGAGGTGCAGCACATGGAGTCTCAAACTGGGCACTGCTAATGTGTTGACTACAAGAACTCTCGGCACTATAGGATGTCCTGGGCATCGCTGAAGGCCCTCCTCCTGCTCCTCATCACGACCATCACATACCTCTCCAGACACTGTCAAACGTGTGGGGCACATGGGGTGCCCAACCCCTGGCTGAGAACACGGATTCCTGTGCGCTTTTCGCTCAAAGAGTATTTGACTCTGCGTAACTGTAGCTACTTCAGTCAAGGTGCTCATCAAGACACACGAGAGCAGTTATTCCCCCTCCAAGCAAGGAGCAGTAGGGGCAGTGAAAGCGGTTTCTGCTGAAAAACCTGCGGGGAGACAGTACCACCGGGGATGTGGCTCGGGGCCTCGGCGCTAGCTGTGCTCATCGGTTTGCGCTGTTCCTGCTTTGACTCTGGGTACTCAGTGATGGGTTAGTATTGCCTAGTGTTTCTCTGGACCTGAGAGTGTCATAAGCTCCAAGACAGGAGATTCCACACAGAGTATTATGGTGCATCTCGGAGTGCTTGTCAAGATCCAGTGATGAGACACTGCTTGTCCCGAGATCTCCTGGCAGTGGACTAAACCCACGGGCTTCAAGGTCCAGCACCAAGAGGCAGGGCAAGCATATCTCCCGCAGAGCTGCAAAGCCGCCCCACCCTGGAGCTGTCTTCTGCCTTCCCAAGGTCTTTGGTCTCATCTCATCATGACATCAGGCATCGCTGTACATGAAGGACTTTGTTTGAATTTGGTGAAGTTTTTTGCTCACAGCAGGATCACACTTTTAAGTGCAGAGCACAGCTACGATTTTCTCCAGCTCTGAGCTCGCCAGCAGCAGGACTTCCGTGCGGGTGAGCTCCCCTATGGAGAGCTGTCTGAGGTCATAGGCAGGGGCCTGTCAAGATCTGAGCCCTCTAGCTTCACTGCCCAGCCTTGCATGCTGGCCTCTGTGGGCACTGTGGGTTATCCCACATTCCTAACATCTGTAGAGGCTGGGCCCAACATGGCTCTTTCCTGCCTCCGTGGACAGCCGGGACCCCTGGGGCTCCTTACGCTGCCCAACAGGCCCTCCTCCATCGCCACGCCAAAAGGCACCGGGAAACAGAGGCTTTCCTAGTCGGGCCAGTTGGGCTCCTCTCATGGGTCCAATCTACAATATCCACAGAGGCTTGAGGGTGGTGAGGAGTTTCCATGTTTTCACATTCAAACAATTTCACTCCAGCGAGCTTCTGGAAATGACTGAGTTTTGAGAATGGAGCTAAGGCCTTCTCACATCTTTCATACCTACGAGGTGCTGGGCTGTGGGGAAAGGCTCCCTGAGCCCCCACATTTCCAGGGCTTTTCTCTGGTGTGGGCTTGCCTGTGCTCATTAAGGGGTGGTGGTGATGGTGGTGGTGGTAGCGGCAGCGGCAACGCTTTCCCCACAGTCCTTCTGGTGGCGGGCTTCTTGACACTGAGAGTGTGCCTGTGATCAATCAGTATGGAAAGGCAGCGGGACATCTGAAAGACTTCTCTGCAGTGTGACTTCTACCGTAAGCAGTCACGCCTTCCAGTACACGCTCTGGAACTCACCCCAAGGTGGGCAGAACTTCCAGTTTCACTAGAGGAGTCATGACCTGCTCTTCCGAGCAGAGGGTTTCTTCTGCAGCATAACGAAGCCTTCCTCAGTCTCCCCCCCTCGGACGCATTCTCCCCTGTGTAGCTTAAGGCCTGTGAGTGCTCACTGGCTTCCTCTACCCATTGTGGATTCTTCCCTGGGCAGAATGGATAAACGGTGGTTGCAACGTTTCTCAGACGGCTCCTGTATCCTAGCCATCACTCGTATCTCAATGGCTGTTTTCTTCCCCCCAAAGTTTCCTGCCAAATTGAGGAGTCCTTGGTTTTCAAGTTCCCTTCCTTGGTGGATTCCTCTCTCCGCTGTCTCCTCAACTCGTCCTTTTCCAACCGAGAGATCACATTGGGTTTGAACAGATGGTGCCCCACGGGGCCACGTTCTTGTAGTTCTTCAGCATCACATCTCTGTATAGGTTCCTCTTACAAGGGTCCAGTAAAGTCCACTCCTCTCGGCTGAAGTTCACGGCCACACCAGGAAAGGTCACTGAGTCCTGAGAACAAGTTGTCAAACGGTCAGTCACCATCCTTGTCTCCTTTCCTCAGGAGGGCAGAAAGGGTCTTTAAGAAGGTACCGACACGCTGGGGCGCCCCAGAGAACTGCGCGAGGGTCGGGCCTGAGCAACACGATTCACAGCGAAAATATGTTTCCTTCTGGGCCTCACAGTGGGTTTGACAGACCCCGATCCACCATCACAACCGCCATAAGTTATTTTGCCATGTCTCAGACGGTTGATGATTCCGCTCACACAGCAGCTGAAGCCGGCCAGCCCTGCCACCGGTGGCCAGCATGTGGTCTGCCCCTCTGTTCTCCCCCGCTCCACTGCTGAGCAGAGCCTAGCGTGGCTCCCCAAGAACTCATACTCCAATGGTAGCAGAATACACATATTTATTAGAACTAGATTTTTAGAGTGAGAATGGTATTAGAATGTTGCCACACAGGGTAGGGAATGCTTTAAGGAACTTAAATTATATGGCACGGAAGATGGCAGTAAGGGCGGAAAGGAAGGCAGAGGAAGAGTTGCTATTCGGAAATATGGCAGGTCTCAGGGCCTTAGTTGTGTTTTGCTTCAGTTCTTGTTGCTCTCCCTTGCCATCTGTTGGGAGTCACTGTGTGGTTATCTATGCCTGGATGTCACCATGTCCCAAAGAAAGGGCCACATGCTCTAGGAGGGAAAGATATTTAGAGGATACACCATTAGCTTCTATCCTTTTCTGAGAGACCCGCTACCACGAGGCTCTTCAAACTGGCGTTAGCCCTCTAGCTATCGTGGAGCCCCGCGGATGGCTCACGCTTTCCTAACTGCACAGATTGCAAACGTTTCTCCCTCTGACAGGAACACCACTCCTGTCCCTCTGGCCTTTACTTCTGGCTCAACCTTCTAGTTCGAGTAGGTGAGACCGCTCTACCTGCCATTGGTTCAGCCCCCTGCATGCTCTCGGCACCCCCCAGCCTGCTCGCACTAGATCCTGAGTTCACTGCAATTGTTCTCTGAGGAATTTTCTCTATTGCCTGTCCATGTGTTCCTTAAGAAGAGCAGCCATTCCTTTCATACTTCCCTGTGTATGAAGTAACGTAGGAAATCCAGTCCACATTTCAGGTAAAATAACATGCATTAAAAAAGCACACACAGGGGCCGGAGCGATAGCCCAGAGGGTAGGGTGTTTGCCTTGCATGCGGCCGGCCCATGCCGGCCCGGGTTCGATCCCGGCATCCCATATGGTCCCCGAGCACCGCCAGGAGTAATTCCTGAGTGCAGAGCCAGGAGTAACCCCTGAGCATCGCCGGGTGTGACCCCCAAAAAGGAAAAAAAAAAAAAAAGCACACACATAAAAGTAATCCTCCTAAAATAAGAGTTGTGCTGATTCAGTCTAAACTATATGTCTCTGATGTCTATGCCGTATTTCTTTTTCTCCTAATAGAACCAGGTGTATCAATATCATTAGATGTAACTCTTTTTTTTTTCTTTTTGGGTCACACCCAGCAATGCTCAGGGGTTACTCCTGGTTCTGCACTCAGGAATTACTCCTGGTGGTGCTCAGGGACCATATGGGATGCCAGGGATCGAACCTGGGTCGGGCTCATGCAAGGCAAACGCCCTACCTGCTGTGCTATTGCTCCGGCCCCAGTTATCACTCTATTTCAAATTCCAATTTTTCTGATACATAATACAATTATAACCAAATGGTGGTTTTTATCATCCAACGGTATATTTTCAAATCCATTTGTCTTTGTAAAGAGTACCAAAATTTAAATTGTATAACTATTTCTAAGTCAACAAACATAATTTTATTATTTTGTTAGACAGTTTATTACACAGTTTATTTCATACCACTTTGAAATTCTTTCCTTGTAACTTGCTCTGGGTCCCTCATCAGTCTTAGGCTGCCTATAGGGTTTTTGCTGTTATTTTAGACTGATGGCATTACTCGGCACTCTCAGCACATAGGGAGCTCTAGGGACATTATCAGAAGACACATGGCCTCGGCTGGCCCTTCTTATAAATGTAACCAATGTGAGTTACTTCATATTAGAGGCTGTGCAGTCTATGATTAAGAGCTCTTACTGACAAGGTTGGGAGAAACAAACAACTTCAGGGCTTCTAAAAAGTATAGGTTTTTTTTGGGGGAAGCAATTCCTTAGTTTGGGGAGAAAAGATGCTAAGTGTAAGAAACGGGATATTTCTATTGAATCACTCATGTCTTCCTTGCATGTAATACCCTTAGCTGCCAAGGCAATGCAATATTTGAACTAATTACAGTTCGATGGCTCAAAGCTAAGGTGAAAACAATCATGCCAAAACCTAGAAACCAAAATCTAGAAACCAAATAGACAACACTATACAGTCTACAATATGTTATTTTCTCTTATGACCTGTTTCTTCATTAATATTTTTGTTTCACTCAAGGGTGGGTAAAATTAGAATTTTTAAACTGAATCTGAGTATTTACCAACAGGCTATTTATGTCATCCATCCAACACGCTCAGTTAAACACCATTTAACTGACTTTGAAATGGTGACATTAGTGTGCTGAAAACACCGTAATAAATGTGACTGAATGTCCTTAATCCTTCATATTTCCCATGAACCTCTGACTCCATTGATGACATGTGTATACATAAAATTATTTAGGACATGGGTTTCAAAAGAAGAAGTCTCTAGAGAAGGTTTTAGGAAAAGTTATTGTCTTTAAATAGCAGCAGAAACACTCTGTATGATGATATGGCTGGCGATGCTGACTGAATAAAAGAGAACAGCCCTGGAAGATGAACCTGTCAGTATTTCTCTCCCTCTCTCACACTTCAGGGAAGGTCTTCTAGTTGTAGGGTTTGGGGACTCATGAATTTTGCTCTCAGTGAATCCACGCCCTGTGGGGTTTATCCATGGAGAAAAGTAATGACCGTTCTACACTGAAAACCAAACGCCAACTCCTGCCCCAGCCTTCCCAGACTGCCTTGCGGGAAATACTCTCTCCTGGAAGCATTCACCACTTGGGAGCACCCTTCAGAGCTCAGGCTGCAGCGTACTTATTTACTTACTCTCTCCCAAGACAGGAGCTCCTAGAGAGCAGTGCTCTCAGGCCGCCCAGCTGCACACGTCTGATATAGGCCTGGCCCATGCCATGGGCCTGGGAACTGCAGGCCGCCTGAGGAGTCAGCAGAGCTCCGACTCACATCGCTGGCTTTGAGGGTTCTACAGTTCTCTCCCCTCCTGGGATGCGGAGGCGACCTCTGAATAGTTTTCTGATAGAAAGAGTCCCTCGGTTTGAACAAGAGTGAGGCCTGGGTACTGTTCTCTGACAGTGCTGGTTGGTTATCAAACCCAGAGCAGGCGGCACTGCCGTCCAGGGAAAAGCCTGCATGACTCAGTGCAGTGCAGTCACTGCAGTGACTCAGTGGCCCCTTTCTAGCATCTCTGCTGATGGCCCAGGAGCTCAAGGTGAGATATGTTTGCTCAGTGTTACCCACCTTCCCTATACCCGAAGGCCAACCACCTACCTCCCGGAGGTTTCACTTCACTGTCTACAACGTGTGAAGTGTGACAGCAGAACTTACGCTTTGAGGGTCGAGGGCTTGGCTCCGTTAAGGTTGGCTCCCTTTGCTAATATTCCATAATTTAGTAGTTTTAATTTTTTTTTTTGGGTCACACCTGGTAATGCTCAGGGGGTTACTCCTGGCTCTGAACTCAGGAATTACTCCTGGCGGTGCTCAGGGGACCATATGGGATGCCAGGAACCAACCCTGGGTTGACCACATGCAAAGCAGATGCCCTAGCCACTTGTACTATTGCTTTGGCTCTCATAATTCAATAATTTTGACAGAGAAAAATATTTTTTTTGGCTTTTTTGGGTCACACCCGGCAACGCTCAGGGGTCACTCTTGGCTCTGCACTCAGGAATCACTCCTGGCAGTGCTCGGGGATCAAATGGGATGCAGATCAAATCTGGGTGGGCCCAGATTTGCAAGACAAATGAGGGGAAGGATTTTCTTGTGAAGTCTTTTATTTATCTATTTATTTATTTATTTATTTTTTTGCTTTTTTGGGTCACACCCGGCAATGCTCAGGGGTTACTCCTGGCTCTGCACTCAGGAATTACTCCTGGCGGTGCTCGGGGGACCATATGGGATGCCGGGGATCGAACCCTGGTCGGCATGAGCCGGCTGCGTGCAAGGCAAACGCCCTACCTGCTGGGCTATCGCTCCGGCCCCCCTTTTTTTTTGTGAAGTCTTTTAAAAAGCATGTTAAAACCCAGTAATTCATGTCTGATTAATAAATATTTTTACCTCTTCTTTAATGCTTTTTTTTTTTTTTTTTTTTTGCTTTTGTGGGTCACACCCGGCAATGCTCAGGGGTTTCTCCTGGCTTTGCACTCAGGAATCTCTCCTGGCTGTGCTCGGGCGACCATATGTGATGCCGGGATGGAACCCGGGCCAGCACAGGCCAGTGGCATGCAAGGCAAATGCCCTTCCCGCTGGGCTATCGCCTCCGGCCCCTTCTTTAATGCTTTAGCTTCAGGTTTGCTTTGGTTTTGTTTTTTGGGCCACACCTGGTGGTACTCTCTGAGCTCAGTGACCACTCCCAGTGGGGGTTCAGAGGACCATATGCATTCAGTTCTGCCTTATTTGGGTTTTTGGGGGGTCACACCTGTTGCTTCTGTGCTTAGGGGAACCTTATATCATACTGGGGGTCAAACCACGGCAGCCTGCAAGCAAAGCAAGTACCTTAATCCCTGTACTAGCCTTCCTAGTCAGCTACAGTTTTAACAATCTCATTTTGAGTACCTTGGGAGGTGCTCAAACCTCTAGTACCACAGCTAGTGGTGCTCAGGGCTTAGTCCTGGCTCTGTGCTCAGGGATCACAGCTGGCAGTGATCGGGGCCCATTTGGTGTGCAGGGGACTCAGCACACGTTAGCTGCATGCAAGGCAAGTGACCTACCCACTGTACTACCTAATGATCTAATCTTTCCAATAAAGGTCAAAGATAAAATTCTCTGGGGGGTTCATTGAACAATAGTGTTATATAACTAACTCCTTTGTATGTTTTTGGGACACGATGGTGTTCGGGTCTTACCCCTGGTAGTGCTCAGGGGTAAGCACTTGGTAAGCACATGGTGAAGTGCCAGGATCAAACTAGAGCTGGCTGCATGAAGACAAGCTGTACTCTATCTTTATCCCTGATAATCCCTTTTATTTTGTATTATAAGAAATGTTATATTATAAATATAAAATTGTGAGCTCCTGACAGGTCTGAATGAAAACGACTTACTGATTTCAAGTGGCTATAATTAATATGCATAGTATATAAGATTATTTGAAAATTATCATGACATAGTGTTTTCAGTGGTTTAAGGAACAGAATGTTGCAAATATGCGACTACTTACAGTCTCTTCATGTTCTGCCCTGTGCTCTCTCACCTACAAATGTAAGTATTTCAGTAGAGGCAGACAGAATCCTCTTTCTTACCTCGCCATCAGCCACAGCAGAGTAATTCACTTGGGCAACAGTGACTGTGGTTGGCAATTCTGAAGCATCAGCCAATGTGGCTACTGTTGCCCCCTGTACCAACCTAAAGAAAAATAGAGGCAGTGGTAAGCGCCAATGGCCAGATTCTTCTGCTATTCAGGAGCTAAGATTCATTTAGTACAAATTCAGCACAGATGCCAAAGACTATGTTTTGCATTATGAATTGAGTTACAAAAAAATTCTATCTTAGATATTAACATAAGTTTTGGAGTTTTACTTCAATAAAAAAAAGCTAGAGAGCACTGTGTTCTACTGCGGGTGCCCAGTGTCCATCAAACCTGCTTTCTACTCGCCTCCCCAAGCTGCAGCGGAGGCGTCTTCAGGTGTGGCGTTCCCTGGTCACTGACAGTGGGAATGCTCTAACGCGGTAGGGCCTTGTACTTTTTTGGGGGCAAATGTACGAAAGCTATAACTCTAAACTTAACTATGGCCAACAAAAATGCCCAAAACTCAACTTCAAAAGGAAGGCCTTGGGAAATGATACAAAGTTCATTACCTGAATGGCACCAAATAAAAGTTCTCCCATCATGGGTGAGGTGGCCCGAGTAACTGTGTGACGTACTCACCTGGATAAGTGAGACAGTGCCGTCGGGGTTACTAAAGGTCTGGACTACGGTCTGGGATGGGACGAGATGGGCTATACTGTGCGTGGTGGTGGCCTGTGTTTGTGTTTGCTGATCTTCGAATGCATACAAAAGGTCCTCCCGCCCGTGCTGTTTATAACAGTTTTTAACTATGGTCCTTAGCGCCTGAGTCCATGAAACCTGTGATCAAAAGACCAGAAAAAGCACATTAAGCCACAAAAAACAGTTTGGTTACTCAGTCACAGTACAGAATAGCAGTTTCTAATTATCAACTCATCCCAGCCCTTCGGAGTATCACGCTCTGACCCAAATAAGGCACACACAAACCCCCTCAGGTTTCCGGGCTTTCCTCCTGACCCAAGTCTAGCTCATCAGCCAGCTTTATATCCTAAACTGTAGACTTTATTCTAACTCAAGGTCAGCTCTCAACTGCTCTCAAAAGGTTCCTGTTTGGGCTCTTGGCCATGATGCAGAGACTCAGACGCACGGGGGAGACTGCCATCTGGCTCTCCCCTAGCTCAGCTGACCATGAGGCTCCCAGTAGGTAGGATGGGTTTCGGGAGAGGGCCCATCACCTCTGTAGGGCCTTGGAAGCAGCCGGATGAGACCTCGCTCACCAAAATAGCTGCCATTTTCATGGTCCGGACCCAGTACATCAAACTAGTGGAACCAATCATGTTCTAGAATATATTACAATCTACAATGTCTAAGAAAGGGAAGCAAAAAGGAGAGAGAGAGAGAGAGAGAGAGAGAGAGAGAGAGAAAGAAAGAGAGAGAGAAAGGAGATAAAGAACCTGCCATGGAGGCAGGCTGGGGGAAAGGGGAGGAAGATGGGGACATTGGTGATGGGAGATGGGCAGGGGTGGAGGGATGGGTGATGGAACACTGTAGAACCAAAATTCAAACATGAACATCTTGTAATTGTATATCTAACAGTGGTAAAAAAAAAAAAAAAAAAAAAAAAACAACAACAACAACAACTGAGCACTGTTGGGTGTGACCCAAAATAAAAATAAATAAAATTGTGGACCTGAGGCCCTGGGGCCACCAGCCATAGCATGAAGAGCCTCACAAGCGGCTGGGGAAGCTGGAACTCGGCTCGCCCGGGCCCAGCTGACTATGGGGCCCCGGGAGGACAGGTGGGTTTTGGGAGGGGCCCATCACCTCTTAGGGATCCCGGAAGCAGCCGGATGAAACTCGCCCACCACACTAGCCACCACTTCGCTGTCCGGACGCTGGGAAACTGCCTCACGACCAGATTAACAGAGCAAAACCAGTTCGAGCCCAGAAATAAGTGATAAGTGTCCATTAAAATAGTGGAAACAGTAATGTCCTTTAATGCACTGCATTCCACAATGTACAGGAAAGTTTGGCAGCAGGGAGAGATAAAGAGGAGAGAAATGACATACAGAACCCGCCAAGTAGTTGAGGTGTGGGAGGGGGAGGGAGGTGGGGACATTGGTGATGGGAGATGGGTTTGGGTGGAGGGATGGGTGTTGGAACATTGTAGAACCAAAACTCTACGTGAGCATCTTTCAATTGTATGTCTAAAATGGTGTAATAAAATTTTGGGGGAAAAAAATAATAAAATAAAATAAAATGAAAAAAAAAAATTGTGGACCTGAAAAGAAAAAGAAAAAAAAAAAGGACAGGCTAGACAAAGAGCCATTACGCAAATGTGACATTAAATGCTTTTAGACCTTTTTGGCGTAAGAAGTGGAAATGACAAAATTGAAGTGGGTCATTCAAAAGGCAACAGTAAAAGGCGACTTGAGTCAGGACCCTTACCCTCTGTTTCTGCTCCTCCGTGCGGACATCACTCCGGACATTTGCCCACGGGATGTCTTCAGGCCACCAGATGGGCTTACAGCTTTCTTTGCCCCAGCCTGGTTTTCCCGCCCTGTGGAGTACTTGAGCATCTCTGGAATAAACGCCCAAGCTGGGCCTGGAAGAGAAGCATTTGGTCATAAGAGACTTGAAATACACTTAGAGGGTCTTGCCAGTGTCTCCAACCAAGTTCTTTTTAGGGGTGGGTGGGCCACACCCAGGGGTACGCCGAGTGCGGGGACAGGGACTGAACTGGGGCCAGCTACGATCATGGCAAGTGCTTAGCTCCCGTCCTCTCTCAAGCCAAGCCCTAAGATCATAAAACAAGCTTTCCTGGGGCTTACTGCAGCATTCCAAAACGTGACTGGTGAGGGCCCGTGACTCTCCCACAGTAGCTGTACCTCCACAGGGGAAGAATGAAACTTAGGTTGGCAAAGTGTACCTGAGCTGCATTTCAGGGACTTGCTCCTGTAAAGCTGTGGTTAATGCCTGCCTCCACAGTGCTGTAACTCAGTATTTCCCAGAGTGGGTCATATGCACCCTCTGAAGAAGTGCTGAAACAATAGCGATGCAGGTGGGGGGGGGTGTTTAGGAGCCTGAGGTGCACATGAGGGAGACACTGTGTTCTCTTTAAAGAAGGTGGGTTTCGAGGAGGGCACTGTTTTTGTTTCTGTTTTCTTTTGAAAATGGGAGTGTAAACCAAGAAAGTTTGGGGAACCTCTGCTATGACTTATTTCCCTCCTATAGTTAGTTTCCACACATCTAAGGTTTTCACACAAAACAAATGGTTCAATGTCTTTCTAGAGGCAATAAGTAGGTATAAAGAAATAAGTGGCAAAGAGCAGGTAAAAACATCATTTGCCATTGATGCTACCTTGCACCTAGAAACCCTCAGAAGGGGCCCGGAGTGACAGTACAGCAGGTAAGGGATTTGCCTTGTATGTGGCTGACCTGGTTCAATTCTGGTATCCCATATGGTTCCCCAAGCACCGCAGGAGTAATTCCTGAGTGCAGAGCCAGGTGTGACCCCAAAACAAAACAAAAAAAAGAAAACCCGGAAAACTAAATGCAAGACTACTATAAATGAAAGAGCTCAAGTGGTTGGTTACAAAATAGATGAAATGGAGTTAGAGACAGCACAGCCAAGTAAAGCATTTGCCCTCCATGCCACTGACATGGCGTGGATCCCCAGCATCGCATATGGCCCTGCATCCTGCAAGAGCGACCCCTGAGTACAGAGACAAGAATAAGCTCTGAACAACAGCTGGGTATGGCCCCAAACCAACCAACCAAACTATACGAAATAAACTGGCATTTTACTTTAGAGAAATCATCCTAAAACTCTTCTAGATGGGCAAATGTCTCTGAATCTGATGCCTCAAGTTCTACCATTAACTTCACACAGATTAACGTTCCAAACCAAATCCAGACCCACCAGGCTTAAAACCACAGATCCAACTGCCATTCTTCATCTCTACTTTGTGACTGTGAATTTTGACAAGAGAAGCCATTTGCCAAGTGGTAATCTATGCTTCCTCCCAGGACTCCTGCTTCCCTGCCACCTGGAGACCTAAGCAAAGCACTCCAGAGAACAGCACCACCCACCCAAGCACACACCCATCCAAGCACACACCCATCCAAGCACACACCCACCCAAGCACACACCCACCCAAGCACACACCCATCCAAGCACACACCCAACCAAGCACACACCCATCCACCTTTACATGCCTCAGAACCAAGAAGGGAGGGGCCGGAGCATAGCACAGTAGGTAGGGCATTTGTCCTGCACACAGCCAACCCAGCGTTCCATATTGTCCCCGAGCTCCTCCAGGAGTAATTCCTGAGCAAAGAGCTAGGAGTAACCCCTGAGCGTAGCCGGGTGTGACCCAAAAAAAAAAAAAAAAAGAGCCAAGAAGGGGCAATTTCAGCAGAGTTAGACTCAAGGACACAAGTTTGTAGCTGTGAAATGGGGGGTTGGGGGGGAAGATCCAAATGGTCTTTGAGCGTAACTAGTATTAGTGCTAAAATACATTAACTATAAATATGATACTTAACTATTATGGCAGAGCCTGGCAAGCTACCCGTGTTGTATTTGATATGCCAAATACCAGTAATTATAGACCTCATTCCCATGACCTGATGGAATGGCTTGAGGCTTTTTATGTTCCTGAGGTGAGCAGATGCCCTTGGGCTACACTAGCATGTGACAGGACTTATGGAGATGTTACTGGCGCCCGCTCAAGCAAATCGATGATCAACGGGAAGACAAGTGATACAAGTGATACTTAACTATTAATGAGGACTAAAACACTGCACTCATATGGAAAGTCACATCCAAGCGCATATATAAATATAAATACCTGGTATTTGTAATTAGTTTGCCTAAAGACAGACAAACTTTACAGGCTTACCGAACAAACAGAGCTCTGGTTGATAGCATTTACATGGTTAATTCTTCCGCCACACCCCCCCCCCCTCCCAGTCCGGCTCCCAGACAGGCTCCTGCCCACAGGATATGATGTAATCTTTGTCTTCCCATATATTTGGCTCTGGCTTCATCAAGCAGCAGGCTCAGAGAAACGTATCCATTTGCAAACCCAGGCCATCAGCTGGCTCCATGAGATCACTTCTTAGTTATTTTAAGAAAGTGCAACTCAAAGTCATTTTCCCCTTCATCCTGACTTGGAAGTATCTTTTTCAGCTTGGGATCTACAGAAGGAAAAGGTTTAATGCTTATTTGTGCTATTCAAGCTTCTTTGCACTTAAAAGCAATGGCTTTCTCATAAGACAAATAAGCTGATAGCACAGACTTGAAGTTTCGCCTTTCTTTCAATCACAAAACAGTTTTCAAAGGAGAGTTCTTCATCCCTAGGAATTAATGGCTGCTGGACTTTGGAACTATGGAAGTTAGGAAAACCAAAATCCAGATAACATGAAATTAGAAGGCTAAATATCTCTTTATTAACCATTCTAACATACCCAGTAAAAACTAGCTGTCAGAATGCCTGGTGATAAGAGTTTGGCCAGTCCCCACAGTTATGATAGAGAAGGGATCACTATAACAATGACAGTTGGAAATGATACTCTGAAACAAGAACTGAGTGTTGAAAGTAGGTGAAGGAATATACATGATGACCTTAGTAGAGCAAACCATAATAATCGAGAGAGAGGGAGTGAGAGAGAGAGAGAGAGAGAGAGAGAGAGAGAGAGAGAGAGAGAGAAAATTGCCTACTGTAAGGTAGACTGGGGGTGGGAGGAGGAAGGAGGGAAACCAGGGCACTGGTGGTGGGAAATGTGCACTGGTGAAGGGACAGGTGTCAGAACATTGTATGGCTGAAACCCAATCATGGATAACTTAGTAGTTGCTTATCTCACTATGATTCGATTAAAAAAAAAAAAAAAGAAAAAAAAAAGCTTGGCTAGTCCTAGCCAGAACCCTGTATAATCTCAGATTCTGGAGCTTCTCAGCCTCCAACCTGCAGGTCCCTGTCTCATGGCACTGATGAGTTTCCTCCTAGGTTGCTCAGCTCTGGGTCACCTTGGCACCAGCTGTGGGAAACTTCAGTCCTATTATCTACTTCAGGCCTCAGACCTTCCACTGGGTTCTGAGAATTCGCTGGTTGCGGATTCGGCCCCTCCTTCTCTCTGTTCAGCGACCTTGGCGTTCCATCTCTGCAGAGCCCAGCCCTTCTCTTCCCAAGACAACTCCTCGAGACCCTTGGACTGATTATCTCTTCATCTCCCATCTGGCTGCTCACGTTTTCCTCTCAGAAAGGCCTATGGTGTCCGCCTCTACCTGCACCCCACTTTGCAGTAAAGCTGGCAGATCCTCCCTGCAGCCTTCTAGAAGGCTTCAAGTTCTCCCCTTCCTCCTCATCCCAGCTATCTGAGAGACAGGATTCTGTCTGAATGTTACATAGTTCCAAAGTCCAACAGCCTTTAAACACGGGCTGCCAGACTCTCTGGCTGGCTTTCCGGGCCTGCCACCATGTGCCCTGCTAAGGCAGCCTTGGCTCGCGGTCGCAGATCTCTGCACTGACTCAGGAGATGCTGAGCTCCGTCACACGCTAGGTTGTCGGGTTTGCTGCTTCTAGCACGCCACTTCCTCATGCTTCCATCCATGCCAACATTGATTCCCCAAAGTCTACAAGCTTTTCTTAGGTAGAGGTGGTGGTTGGGGAGAAGGGGAAGGAAGAAGCCTTGGTCTGGGCCATATCTGGAGGTCTCGGGCCTGACTCTTCCCCTGTCTCTGGGCTCAGGGATCACTCTGGGAAGTATCTGGGGGACCATATGCAGGGCTGGATAGAACTGGAATTTGCTGTATGAAAGGCAATTTCTTTACCCCCCAACTATCCTGGTCCAAGTTCTGCATTCTGTGTAAAAGAACTTCATGATTTTTCCAATCAACTTCTTTATACATCAATAAAACATAGGTGGGGTTAGAGCAACAGTGCAGTGGATAAGGCACTTGTCTTGCAAGCGGCCAACCTGGGTTTGATCCCCGGCACCTCAAATGGTCTCCTGAGCACTGACAGGAGTGTGATTTCTGAGTGAAGAGCCAGGAATAACCTCTGAGTATTACAACAACAACAACAACAACAACAACAACAACTCAAATAAAACATAGGCTCACCTGGGGCTAACACAATCAGACAGCAGGTAGGGGCTTGCCTTACATGTGCTGCCTTAGGTTCAATCCTCAGCACCGTATATGGTCCCTGAGCGCAGAGTCAAGAATAAGCCCCGAATACCACAGGCTATGGCCCCAAAACCAAAAAGAAAACAGGATAAAAAAGAATAGAGGCTCCTGACTCAGAGAGTAGCTGAAACACAATTTTCTTTGATTCTTAATTATTTCTACTGCAAAATAGTAATGACATTGACAAATATACAGGGTCAACAGAGATGAACAGAGAGAGAATGTATATATGGAGTCATCTTCAAATATTAGCTGTTCTATCATTCCTACTCCTGTGATCATTTCAAATTCAAAGAAAGCTAACTTTCTTGTTTGGTGGGAGGGCAAGGGAGGGCACACCTGGTCATGCTGAGGAGCGGAGACCATATGGCATGTTGGGGGGATCGAACCTGGGTCTGCCGTTTGCAAGGCTGCACTTACCTGCTGTAATATTGCTCTGGGCCCAGAAAGCTAACGTTCTAAATGGTTTCCTGATATCATGCACACTGTAATCTACACAGAAGACATTTATCTGATCTCTATAAAGGAGAAAGGCAAGGGACAGTAGAGCTATATGGCTAAGGATGAGACATAATGTCAGAACAAAATGACCATCTAGTCAATTTTTCATCTTGAGAAACTAGCCCTCAACCACGAAGGTAGAGGTAGGCAGGTGACATGCTTTGCTGGATCTCTGATCATCAGTCACGCAGATTAAATCATTGGAAAACATGACTTCCTCTAATTAAAGGGAGACACCAGCAAAATTTTTTTTTTTTTTGCTTTTTTTTTGGGTTACATCCAGCGATACTCAGGAATTACTCCTGGTGTTGCTCAGGGGATCATATGGGATGTCAGGGATCGAATCTGGGTTGGCCACATACAAGGCAAATGCCTTACGTGCTGTCCCATCGCTCCATCCCACTAGCAAATTTCTCAAAGATGTTTTATGCTCTAGAAATCTCTGGCTTGGAAATGTTTCAAACTTTAAACTTCATTAATCTCTATACAAAGAATAGAGATTAATATTACAGGCAGAAGAAATGAAAGCAGCATCCAGGGGCTGGAGTTTGCCTTGCACGCGCCAACCTGGGTTTGATCCCCAGCGCCCCATATGGTCCCCTGAGCACTGCCGGGAGTAATTCCTGAGTGCAGAGCCAGGGAGTAACCCCTGAGCATCACCAGGTGTGACCTAAAAAGAAAAAAAAAAAAAAAAGGAAGGAAAAAAGAAAGCAGCATCCAGAAAAGGTCACCTCCATGGTAAAAGCTGCAATGAAGCAATGAGTAAAGATGGAAGTGGAGAAAGACAAGAGTTGGGCAGCCTCAGTTGCTGAAAGTGCAAACCAGTACCTGCAGTACAAAATTTATCCCGCTGTACAAACAAGAAGCAAAGAGCATCATCTATTATAAAAGTTCACATTTTAAATCCCAGCATATTAGAGATAAAGGATGTTCTTTACCCTTTCAATTAAGAGATGATCTAATTTCACTGAGAAAAGGGCGAGATTTTTTTTTTGTTTGTTTTATTAAACCAGACTGTTTTGTTTTGGGGTTACACCGGCAGTGCTGGGGACTACTCCTGGCATGGTGCTGTGGGTTGGGGGCAGGGTGGGGCGGGGCGCCATGCGTAGTGGTTCTTGGGGACCTTTCAGTGCTGAGCGTTGAGTGTGGCGTGGCTGGGGATTGCAAGGCATGCGCTCTGTCCTTTGAGTCTCTCCCTGGTTCGAAAAGCACTATTAGTAAGGGAAAACTAACTGTCTAGCACAGAAAGAGTTAAATGATTCCTGTCCTGAAATCGGCACTGTGCTCATTACCAGCTGGATTAATTACTGGTCCTGGAGAGCTCTGGAAACCCAAGCCATTCAATGTGCTTGTTAAGGAAGGTTGGCCTTTAATCCACAGGGGGACAATCAACAGGATGAGCAAAGGCCAAGCCAAAGCCTACCCTTCAGGCTGTCCTTTAATTGGGCTGCCACACGCTTTCTGAGCCTCTCATTTGGATCTGGGGCTCCACAAGAGCTTAAAGGGGTCCCCACTCGGTGGGTAAACCCACCCTAAACCAACAGAGTGGAAATATACCACTTGTCTCCAGGTACTACATTCAGCAAAACGGGATCAAATTCGTGTCCCTGGCAGGGGAATCCTACTGTGGATCACGTGGAAACCAAAACCAGAACCCTCAAAAGCTCAGTTTAGCCCAAATAAAGCAATTCTTTTTTTTTTTTTTTTTTTTTTGCCTTTTTGGGTCACACCCGGCAATGCTCAGGGGTTTCTCCTGACTCTGCACTCAGGAATCACTCCTGGCGGTGCTCGGGGACCATATGGGATGCGGCAAGGCAAACGCCCTACCCGCTGGACTATCGCTCCGGCCCCAAAGCAATTCTTACTCTGCTAGAAGTTTCCCACCTATAAACCAGTTGGTTCTTTGCTGTCCAACAATGGATCAATCTTCTACATCCCATACACCCTCCTCCTCGCACTTCCCTGTCTTTACTCACATGCACCCAAGTCAGGGAATTTTGAGGCTCCAGAAAAGGTCTTTTCAATCAAAATGTTTGCCAACAACACCTCTAGCGAAAAGGCCAGAGAATACACAATAAATTTAACGAAAAGGTAGTTAAATTTAAACTACACAGAAAGCGGATCATTTCTAGGACCACAGGAAAACAGAAATGTGGCAGGGAAAGAAAACTTGACCATTTTAGATCACAGCTTATTGTTTCATGAACTTCCAACTCAACAGACCCAGTTATACTTAAATGGATATTTGAATTGCATTAGGAAGGGGGGTTGCTTACAACTTATAATTTGTTCCAAAATGTGTTCCACTGATCTCTGTTTATAAGGACCACGAAGGTATTTTGAGAAGCACCAAGACTATATTGCCATTCTCTTATTATTGCCAAAACAAATTCCGGTTTCCTTTAAACTCACTTCCCCCATAAAACATATTCCCCTAGATAGGGCCAGAGCGATAGCCCAGCAGTAGGGCGTTTGCCTTGCATGCAGCCAGCCTGTGCTGGCCCGGGTTTGATCCCCGGCATCCCATATGGTCCCCGAGCACCACCAGGAGTGATTCCTGAGTGCAGAGCCAGGAGTAACCCCTGAGCATTGCCGGGTGTGACCCAAAAAAGGAAAAAAAAAAAAAAAAAACCATATTCCCCTAGAAACACAAGAAGAACAATTCTGAAAGGAAAAAAATAAAGGTAACCTCAGAATAAGTAAATCTGGAGTCAGTCAGCAAAGAATATTACCCAGAGACTGGTCAGCACAGATCAAGCCTGTCCTCGCTTTTCAGTCTGTGCCCTCTGCCCCCACCCCCAACTCAGTCACCTTTTGGAAGCACTTGTTTGGCAAACATACTTCTTTTTTTTTAAAGTTTTAAAAATATTTTTTATTATACCACCATGAGAACAACATTACAAAGATGTTTATAATTGGGTCTCAGTCATATATTGTTCCAGCACCCATCCCTTCACCAGTGCCCCATTCCCACCACCAATGTCCCCACATTCCCCCTCACCCAGCTCCAGAGCAGGCATTTCTTCCTTCACTCCCTTTCTCTCTGTCTCCCTCCGTCTCTCCTTCATCTTCCTAATCCATATTATACCATGTGAGATATAGAGTTACAAGGATGTTCATAATTGGGTCTCTACAATACAGTGTTCCAGAATCCACCCCTCCACCAGTGCCAATTCCCACCACCCAATTCCCAAACACACCACCCAAACCCTGCCTGCCCCCATTGCAGGCGCATTTAACTTCTCTATCTCTTTGTCTATGTCCCTGTATTTCCCAATCTCTCTTCTATTACACTTTATGGCTTGTCCTACGGATACTAATAATGTATGATGTATCTATCTGATTATTTAATAGTGAGTTCTAGTGTGACATCATAATTCCTCATTCCCCATAACCTCTCCAGGGCAAACATGCTTCTTCACAGACCAAATTATATGTATCAACACAAATCTATGCTGCAAAGCACTGTTTTATCTGATCAAACAAATACAAATGGCACCATATGTACATATCTTGCTACGACTTGCTTTTACTGTTCAACATATTGTCACAGAACTATTCTCCTGGCAAGATTACTAGAATAATCTCCTCTCTCTCTCTCTCTCTCTCTCTCTCTCTCTCTCTCTCTCTCTCTCTCTCTCTCTCTCTCTCTCTCTCTCTCTCTCTCTGTCACATCTTGTGCTACTCCAAGGGTTACTTCTGGCTCTGCATTCAGGAATTACTCCTGGTGGTGTCTGGGGGACCATAAGGGATGCTGGGGATCAAACCAGGTCGGCTGTGTGCAAGGCAAATGCCCTACCCACTGTACTATTGCTTGGGCCCAGAATAACCCCATTAAAAAAAAACAACAGGCACTTAGTGTCTATAGTCCAGATTTTTCCATGAACCATTTAGACGGTTTTGCATTTTACTCTTTAGTGTTCTCACATGCTTCTGTGGTGTTCAGATATGAGAATTTCTCTGGCAGTAACAGCTAACAAGCGCATGCTCTGAACAACCGAATGCTTCCCATCACACTGTCCTCCAAACACAGGGGCCACGGCCACTCCCGTAACTGTACAGGACCACAGTGACTTTATACCTTCCCTCTATATGGGGTCATCTGGCAGGGGAGGAGGGGAGTGGAGGAAATGGTTAATTCTGGGAACGGTTTGTAATGCTTTTTACTTATTTTAGTTCTCATTATCTTTGTCTCATTCATTGAAGGAAATGCTAATCTCTTCTACTGTTACCACATAATTTGCAACTCTTTTCTCTGGGTATTTGAGAACCTAGCCATATTCTTCTAGTCCAGCCAGTGGGGTGTGAAGGGCAATGGTACCTGGGTGTGGGAGCAATAACTAACATACACTCTGAAAAGGCATGAGTATATTGTTGTCATTTAAAACCACTATTGCAAACATTAAAAGTCTAAATGTGTTTTGCCTATTAAGAACAATGCAGCGTGGCTGTCACCTTTATCGTCTCTTTATCTCATCCTGCCTAGTATTTACAGTTACGGGGAACAGCAACCCAGATACTCTTCCTGACAGCCTTGGGAGGTAAGAATCCATCTGAACTTTTCCTTCTGCCCCCACTGCCATAAGCAGAAGCGTGGGCATATTATCTACAAGGGTGGTTCGCAGTCTCCTGCCAGCACCTGGCTCTCCTCCAATGATTCTGATTTCAGAGCTGTGGAGCAGGACCCAGGCACCAGGACTTAAAGTTCCTCAAATGATTCTACTGTATAGCCAGGTCTGAGGCTACCACAAAATACTTTTTCCAGCTCTTTTTTTCTCATTTATTTTGGCGCTAGGGGAAAAAAAACCTAGGAGCATACACATGCAAGGCACAGATTAACCCGCAGCCACCTTTCCTCACACTTGCTGTTGGTTGTGTTTGGGCTACACCTGGCAGGGTGCTACTGGGAGGGGGAAAGGCTGGCCCCATGGTGCTCAGGATCCTCGTGGTGCTGGGCTCATGTCCAGGATTCCTGTGTGCAATGCACACATGTTAGCCCTTTGAGCTTCTTCCCAGTCTCCTTTTCCTTCTTAAAAATAAATTGTTAGTGTAAAATATAGTAACATAAAAATAGCCATCTTAACACCACACCTCGCAGCGTGAGCACACTCAAGGCTTCCAACATCCGTACTCATTCGTCATCACACCAGACACTTCATACTTGTTAGAGAGCAACTTCCCATTTCAGCTTCTGCAACTGACCGTCTCTATTCTGCTTCCGTACTTTGTTCCTAGGAAGCTGCCCATGTAAGAGACCTTGCATGAAACAGCAAAATCTTTATCTTCTGTGGCTCTTCACAGCATTTTCTACTTTTTTTTTTTTTTTTGCTTTTTTGGGTCACACCCGGCAATGCTCAGGGGTTTCTCCTGGCTCTGCATTCAGGAATTATTCCTGGCGGTGCTCCGGGGACCATTTGGGATGCCAGGGATCGAACCGGGCCGGCACAGGCTGGCTGCGTACAAGGCAAACGCCCTACCCGCTAGACTATCGCTCCGCCCCCACGTTTTCTACTCTTAAGGTAGAAAAGATCAGATCTAAGCTCTTTCACAATAAACAAGTATCACTGTATCACTGTATCACTGTCTTCCCGTTCATCAACAATTTTTTTTGAGCGGGCACCAGTAACAATAAACAAGACAGTGCTCAAATACCCCTAAATTGACGGTGACCGAATTTTTTTTTTGGGGGTGGGGGAGCAGACCCAACAATGCTCAGGGGTTGCTCCTGGCTGTGTACTCAGGTTCTGTACCTCCTGGTAGGTTTGGGGATATGGATGCTGGAGATCAAACCCAGGTTGGCCTTGGGCAAGGCAAATGCACTATCTATTGAACTAGTGCTCTGGCCCCAGTAACAAGTTTTTACAAGTGAAAAAATGTCCAGCTCTATGAATAGCTTCTTCCTAATGAAGCAATCGCTGTGTGAATGTTCTTGAAGGGTTCTTTGAAAACTGGTGAAAACTTCCTACCCTGTTGCATCAACACTCCAAGGGAATAATACTAAGGCAACAAAGGCGTCCCAGTGAGAGTGAGAGTTCAAGTTCAGGGGAACAGGGGTGACTTTCACCACAAAATTAGGCGGTTCATTTTCCAGACACATTTCTTTTACAACTACAATCTTTGCCTAGAGCTCTTCCAACACACATCCTGAAAAGATCTGCAACTTCCCAGGAACAAGAGAATCCTAGAAGACTCAAGTGTGACCAAGAGCAGAAGTCATTTTCCACTTGCGAATCATGATTATTGCCAACAAACTTCCAGGAAACAATGTGACTCCCTTTTTTGGTCTTTTGGGTCACACCCAGCAATGCTCAGGGGTTACTCCTGGTTCTTTGCTCATGAATTATACCTGGCTGTGCTTGGGGGACCATATGGGATGCCAGGATCAAATCCAAGGCGGTCCCCTGAGTTGGCCCGGCCCCGGGTCAGCTGCCTGCAGGGCAAATGCCCTACCTGCTGTGCTATTGCTCTGGCCCCACAATGTGTTTCCTGGAGCTCAGAGATAGCCTGAGAGTCAGCAGAAGGGGGCTGACTCAGGGCATTCCTTGAAGGCAGACTCTCAGGTCCCACTCCAGACCCGCCATGTCAGTCTGGCGACACTCTCGGCTGATTCCTATGTCCTGTGCAGTGTGATTCCAGGCCCTCCACTGGTCACTGCTGGGAGTAGCCCTAGAAAATGTTGTGATCCTGGTTTCAGAGTCTCTGAAAAAAAGATGACTTCATTATTTCATTGTAATTGAACCCCTGGCTTGGCAAAATCTTCACTAAATTGATTTCTTCTGTAAGTCAATTCTCTATGTGCTTTAACTCTCACGCAAAGTGGCAGATATAAGGGAAAAAGTTCTAGGCACTATTTTAAAAAGGAAGGTGGTCATTCAAATCTTCTCCACCTCACGGAAGACGGAAGAGGCCCCTCTGGAGCAGACGGGAGTAAAGTGCTGTGCATGAAACCCTATCAGCAGCAGTATTAAACCACAGTGCCTAAAAGGTCGGGGAGAGAGCGTGGGTTGGGGAGGAACGGGTGGCAAAAATGTGAGCCTGGGAAACTGGACAGTGATGGAGGGAAGCAGACAGTGGTAAAGGAATTGGTGCTGGAACACTGTATGCTCAGTCATGGATAACTTTGTACATCTTAGTGCTTCAATTAAAAAAAAAATTAACGTATTTTTTCACATTAATAAAATTTGACAGGGGCCAGAGTGATAATGCAGCAGGTAGGGCATTTGCCTTGCACATAGCCAACCGGGTTTGATCTCCAGCATCCCATTTGGTCCCCTAGGCCCACCAGGAGTAATCCCTGAGCACAGAGCCATGAGTCAACCCTAAGCACCTCTGGGTGTGGCCTCAAAACCAAAATAAACAGGGGCCCTATAGTCCAGCGGGTAGGGCATTTGCCTTGCATGCAGCCGACCTGGGTTGAAAAAGAAAAAAAAAGTTAAAAAAAATAAACAGATGAATAAAATTCTACAAAGCTGTGTGTTTTACCACCCATACAATAAAATGACTATCAGAGTCAAGATAATAGAGGCTTTTTTTTTTGCTTTTTGGGTTACACCCAGCGATGCTCAGGGTTACCCCTGGCTCTGCGCTCAGGAATCACACCTGGCACTGGGTGGGGACCAAATGGGATGCCAGGGGATGGAACCTCGGGTCGGCTGCATGCAAGGCAAGCGCCCTACCCACTGGACTATCGCTCTGGCCCCAAGATAATAAAGGGTTTTTAATTGACACACCATGTTTTCTTTTTTTCTTTTCTTTTTTGGGTCACACCTGGCAATGCTTCGGGGTCACTCCTGGCTCTGCACTCAGAAATCACTCCTGGCTCGGGGACCAGATGGGATGTTGGGGATGGAACCCGGGTAGGCTGCACGCAAAGGCAAACGACCTACCTGCTGGACTTTTCCTCCGGCCCCAGAAACATCATGTTTTCTAATCACTGTCTTCCCGTTGTTCATCGATTTGCTCGAGTAGGCACTAGTAACATCTCCATGAGTCCTGTCACAAGCAAGTGTAACCCAAGGGCACCTTCTTTGCTAGAGGGACAGGAAGAGCCTGAAACCATTCTTCAGGTCATGGAACTGAGTTCCATAATCGTTACTAGTTTTTGGCATAACAAATAAATAAAACACGGGTAGCTTGCCAGGCTCTTCCGTGTAGGTGGTATAGTCTCAGTAGAAGGATCTCAACTCAAGCATTTACTGATTATATTATTAAATTATAATATAGAATTATTATTTTAATATAGAATTATTATATTATTTTATATTATTAAATTCTAATATAGATTTTTTTTTTTTGCTTTTTGGGTCACACCTGGTGATGCTCAGGGGTTACTCCTGGCTCTGCACTCAAGAATCACTCCTGGTGGTGCTCAGGGGACCAGATGGGATGCTGGGGATCAAACCTGGGTCTGGCAAGGCAAACACCCTACCCGCTGGACTATTGCTCCGGCCCTAATACAGAATTTTTTCTTTTACTAAAACCCAAACAAAAAACTACAAGAGCTGTTTCCTTAAAAAAAAAAAAAAAAAAAAAAAGTATTTAATTCAGGAACACCTTACAATCTTCATGCTTAATTTTGATCTATGCAAGAGACAATTTTGATAGCTGCTAAATAAGTCAAGAAATTATTTCAAAATAATGTGTTCAGTGTAGACAACAGAAAGACTCAGGAATGATTATAATAGTTTCCTGGGAAGACTGTGACTAGACCATGAGCACAATGGGCTTGACACTCCATCCTATTTGTAACTAGTTTGCTCATAGATTGCTCCACTATTTATGATTCAATTTTACAATATAGCATTACCTGTACTGTCCTGCTTCACTGCTGAACAAAATACAAATTCTCAGTTCATTAATTTTCTGAGTGAAAAGTGTGCAAGAAATGCTATATTTAAGTTATTCTGAAGTTAATGTAGGTAACAGATATAACTACTAAGAACACTCTTTGCGATGTCTTCATTTTCAAAACACTTAAATTCATACATCTTTTCCCTCCAGACTACATAAGGGAGGAGAACATAGACTATTCTCAGAAGATATTTCAGATTAACTCCATATATTCCAAAATATTTCCAGAGATGAAACTCAGAACTGGGGGTAAAATATAGTAGAATAGGACAGGAGAGGCGAGATCTTCCAACCCTAGCATTTGAATACTGTTGAATTATTTCCTTTGGATGATTCAGAACTCATTTTAGCGTGGGATAAAGAATTGTATCTGGGGCTGGAGCTATAGCACAGCAGGTAGGGTGTTTGCCTTGCACCCGGCTGACCTGGGTTCGATCCCAGGAACCCATATGGTCCCCGAGCACCGCCAGGTGTAATTCCTGAGTGAAGAGCCAGGAGTAACCCCTGAGCACCTACAGGTGTGACCCAAAAGCAAAAAAAAAAAAAAAAAGATTGTATCTGTAAGTTGAGGTCTTTAACATAAACAAGTCATTTTCACAGCAGCAGCCCTTTGACTATAAAGCATAACTAACACACACACACACACACACACACACACACACACACACAC
>JAJIBD010010602.1:0-67161 GCA_021461705.1 Cryptotis parvus
GAAACACTTCAATAAAGACTAAATGTTAGGAATTTAAAATACTGAAATTAAAACAAGTAAAGTTTTTTGCTTTTCTCTTCTTTTTTTCTCCTGTAGAGATAAAAACCAGTTCCAATATTAGTCAGCCACTCATACTATCTCCTATTACTCACTGGAAATATATTCGATGTTGGATAGTAGAGCAGTGCATTATTGATTAGAGTTATTTATTTATTGCTGTTGTCCCCTAGGTCCACATAACAAGTAGCTGAAGCTGGAGCTTCAGACCTTAAGGATCTTTCTGTAGCCTAGAAAATATTTTCTTTGGTCATGCTATATCAACCATGTTGGCTTTTTGCTTTCAGCAAAGTGTCAGCAAAGAAGGCTGAATGACACAACAGCCTTTTCTGCCTAGGAGATTGGGGCAAGGGAAAAATAAGATTTGGAATATTGTGGAACTAAATCACATACAATCTTAGTCTCCTGATTTTGAATTTTAAGGAGAATTGAGAAGGTAAATAGTAAAGTGATATGGTAGAAATTTCCAAAAATAATAGAGAAAGGTAGCCTGACAAATGGCATTGTCTAGACAGTGGGACTGATATGTAGCCCTAACTGCTAACAGGTTGGCAAGAAGAGGAAGGAATGTTTTGATGGTTGGTGGTTAGAGGACTGAGGACTCACAGCCCCAGGCTCTAAGCAATTGACTGACTTCAGCCATAGAGAGTGATGTGTTTTGATTCTTGGTTGGGGTTCAGTGGTCTATGAATAGGATGGACAAATATAGAAAATATTACCACAGTTTATAGAATATATAGCCTGTTAATTAAAGGGAACTGGAGTGATAACACAGCAGATAGCATGCTTTTTCTTGCATGTGACTGGCCTGGGTTCAATCCCCTGGCACTCCAGAAGGTTCCCTGAGCATCACTCAGAGTTTTTCTGAGTACAGAGCCAGAACTAAGCCATGAACACCACTGAGTATGGTCCTCCACCTCCCCAAAACCAAAGAATAAGATAAACTTATGGGTCTATTTTCTATTTTTAAATATTTTTATGGTGACATGCTCATGCTGTAATTTATTATTATTATTGTTGTGGTGGTGGTGATAAGGGATTTTGGATCACCTAGAAGTACTCAGGGTTTGCTTCAGATTCTCTGTTCAAGGGACCATAGATAATGCTAGGGAATGTAATAGGATTGATAATGTACAAGACAAGTACTTGAACTGTTTTACTATCCCTTTGGCCCCATTGTATCTTTTTTAAAAAATATTTTATTATATCACCGTGAGATATACAATTACAACGTTGTTCGTGTTTGGAGGTTTTGGTCACTTAGTGTTCCAGCACCTCGCCCTCCATCAGTGCCCATTTCCCAACACCGATGTCCCCAATTCCCTCCCCCTCTCATAGCCTGCCTCCATGGCAGGTTCTTTATCTCTTTTCTCTCTCCCTCTCTCTCTTTTCCTTCTCTCACATATTGTGGATTGCAATACATACACTTAGAGGCCATACTCCCTAGAGCTTTGTACAGACCCATTGTATCTTTTTAAAGCAAGGGATCACTTGTATCACTTGTATTCCTGTTGTTCATCGAACACCAGTAAGATCTCCATATGTCTTGTGACAAGCAAGTGTAGCCCAAGGGCATCTGTTTGCTCCAGGGGCAGGAAAAGCCTCAAACCATTCCTTCAGGTCATGGGAATGAGGTCCATAATTGTTAGGGATGCAAGGGATGCAGAATATCCTTAATGTCTTTAATATTCCGTATGCCCCAAAAATACTGTAAAGAAACATCACTGCGTTGACACCATAGACCAGACAGATGCAACTGTGTATACTTCTTGACTTTACCAAAGATGCACTTACTCTTTTTGCTATTGAAGGACAGACACACAGTTGTTTAAAGGTTGAAACTGTTATCGATATCTATGATTTTCTTTTTTCACAAGTGTACACATTTATGTTGGGTTTGAACCTAGAAGTGAAATATCTGAATCCTGCAGTGCATGTATGTTTAGTTCTCTTAGTAGGAATGTCTAACAATTTTTCAAAGTGATGGTATGACTTTAAACACTCCACAGAAGCTTAGGAAATAGTGTTAATTAGCACTTTGCGGGCTTATTGGCTCATTGTGTGGAGGTGTATTGGTACCCCAGCATGTTAACTGCATTTCTCTCGACTAAGGAGGCTGAACCCCTTTCCTATGTTGGCAGGCCCTTTGTGATTGCTTGCTCAGCACTCTCGCCCAGTTTTTCATGTATTAGTTCTTATTTAAACAAACAAAAATTACATTTCATTCTTCTCTACCTTTCATATTTACACAAACAATGTGACCAAATGGCAGATTTTTAAACTGAGAGTCAGAAACAAACAAAAAATATGTTCCACCAATTCTACAAAATAATTTCTCTCTTTATTCCTTTCTGTAGGTGCTTATAATTTTGTATGATGATTAGTATTATTTATGAACTTATCTAATGTGTCTTAACTCTCCAGTATTGCCACAAAAGTAGCAATTTCCATTTGCATAAGAGGCCTAGAACTCTAGACTTTATGCAAAAAAGATAAAGATGTTTTGTTCTGTGTTTTTATTGAGTGGAAGTATTTTGAACAAAAAAATTTCAAATAATCTCATTTTTCTCTTATCTCAAACTGGCCAAATTGAAGTCCAGAAACCTGAGTCTGAAAACAAATGGTTTTGAGGCCCAGTAAGTGTCCTGACACTAGTCTCCTACTGTCTTTTGTTGATACTTTCTTCTCTATTTAGTTGTAAATATGCAGGAAAGGTGGAGTTGCCTTCAAACTAACATCCATAAAGCTCTTTCTCCAAATAAATGTATAAACTTAGTCCAATGAAACTATTCCAGAAAGATGAGGTCTCAATTGTACCTGCACCCAAAGATGGTATTAGTGGCACAGTTTTGTCATGTTTTACTCTGACATAGGAATTGGTTTCAATAAGGTTTTAGGATTGGTATCTTAAAATAAATGTGTCACTGTGACAAAAATCTAAGTACAAGCAATAACATGAAAATGGTGAGAAAATGGTAAAACTAAAGGCAAAATGGATATTTTTTTTTTATTTTTGGAAATATTGTAAAGGGCAAGCAGTAAAACATGCTATGCATAACAAAGGATATATATGAGAATAAGGGTCTAATAAGGGGTGCACACATATTGACTTGAGAGAGGCAAAGAAAATTTGAGGTTGACCAATGTTGAGTTTAAACCTATTATCTGTAAAGATAATAGGACTGTTACAGACACTAGGTTTAAACTCAATACAGCAAATACAGTAATAAGTGGAAGATCTCACCCTCACTCTAAAGATTTGCCACCGTATGCCCAAAACACTTTAGACAACTGCTAGACTTACCTCCCACTTAGAAAAGGAAATGGAAAACCCCAGATGGACTTCTTGGCACCCTTGGAAGATGACCACAACATGTCAACCATCAATACGCCCCTTTAGCAATTCTATTTGTTTGAACTGAAGGAAAATGAGAAGTCACAGACAAGGAAAGACATTCTCTTCTTTTCCTTTTTCTTAAAAGTCTGGTATAAATATCTGTGATGTGGAAAGGCATAAGAGAATTGAATGCTGAGATGTTTGTAGAAACAAATCTTATTTCCTGGTCATTTTTGTACTCATTTTCCTAGCTACTTTCCCATAATTGAACAACCTTATGTGGGTAAAATCACTTCTCCATAATTTGTCCATTGTTTAATAGTACAATCTGCTTTTGGTGTATATAGGGGCTTCATTTCCTTCTATAAAATACTGCCCCCACCACCATATTATTAAAAATATTAAGAATATTAAGATAGTTATATAAATTTGTATGTATTTCTCCAGTGAGTTTGTATTTTGTCAGATTGAGGGGAACACATTTTTATCATTTTTTAAATTTATTTTTTTATTTTATTGAGTCACTGTGCCATACAGTTAGAAGGCTCTTCATAATTGAATTTCAGCCACAAAATGTGAGGAGGACAAATTTTGGAGGACAAATTTTATTTAGTCTCTTTTGCCATCTTGCTGTGCCTCACAGATAATCTCACATTAAATAAGGCCATAGTAAGAAAGAATGCATACCAAGTTGTTTCCAAAAGTACATTAGAGCTTTCACAAGAAGACCCAAAGTAGTGACCATGGTAGAAAGTTTTTAGGCCCTCTTAGGTAAATCAGCAATACATGTGCAAGAATTGGAAGAGACAACAGGGTTTAGACAAGGAGTAATAATGGCAAAGAATGAACTAGAAAGGGCAGTGATATGTGTTTGTACAGGTTTTATGGACCCTAATTTCTCACCTCTGATAAGAATATCTTCCAACACTCTGGTGAAGGAAGGGAAGATTCACATGGGAGTTTGTGCTTTTCTTGTTGCTTCTAGGAGGAAAAAGGAGGCCATGAATACCTTGTGCCCAAGCTACCCATGTTGTATTTGATATGCCAAAAACCAGTAACAATTATAGACCTCATTCCCATGACCTGAAGGAATGGTTTGAGGCTCTTCATGTTCCTGGAGCAAGCAGATGCCCTTGGACTACACTATCATGTGACAGGACGTATGGAGATGTTACTGGTGCCCACTCGAGCAAATAGATAAACAGCAGGAAGACAAGTAAAGTGAAGTGATAATTAAATATAGTTAATATCACAAAGTAACATGTTTGGAGATGACATTCTTGTTTACTCTGCAAGTTTAATTTATTTTCCAGTAACAGAATTGAAGAGAATAGAGGAAAATTTTACTTTTCCTACACCTTATAGTACTTTATAATACCATCTTGGAGTATGGATTTTGAGAAATCAGTTCAGCCTTCCTTGATATCAACTTTCTGTTGTCATAGTTAATTTGTCAGGGATTTTTTTTCAATCAAACTTCCTATGTTTTATGTCTTGCAGACTTTGGAGTCAACCTTTGACCTTGGGAGTCACATATGGGAAAGTACAGGAGAGACCAGTGCCAAGTCTTAGCATGAGGATTACTGTGGTAGAAATGAAACAAAATCCACCCAGCCATCCAGAAAAATCAGGAGGCTAGATCCATAGCAGCTAAGTCAGGATATTTAGGATAATTTACAGTGGGCTAATTTGCCTATTTTAAGTACAGTTTACCATTAAAAGAATATAAATGATAACCTCTAAATGTATGTATTTCAAGTCACAATGTGTAAGAGAAGGAAGAGAGAGACAAAAAGAGAGAGAGAGAGGGAGAGAGAAGAGAGACAAGAGGCAAAGTGCCTGCCATAGAGGCAGGCTGGGAAGAGGGAGGGAATCAAGGGATGTTGGTGGCGGGAAATGGGCACTAGTGGAGGGATGGGTGCTGGAACACTGTATGATTAAAAACGCAAAACATGAACATCTTTATAACTGTATATCTTATGGTGGTATAATAAAAAAAAATCTTTTTAAAAATAACCCATGCTTAAACATGGCTTTAAGTGAGATTAAAGTTTTAATAAGTTTAAAATTTATTAGGATTTACATTACATCTGTTGGTTTGTTTTTAGATCCTCATTTTAGTGGAGGCTTCTTTTATCTAGAAAAAATAATATGTGATATAGCTATAATATATCAAACAAAGAGGAAAGAATATGCCAAACTCTAAAACATTCTAAATCATTCCCTTGTCTGCATGATGGAATTGCATCAAAAAGCATAATAGAAAATACCCTGTAGCCCCATCTCTTTCTCTCTCTCTCTCTCTCTCTCTCTCTCTCTCTCTCTCTCTTTGTTTTGGGGGTCATACTCTGCAATGCTCAGGGCTTACTCCTAGGTCTGTGCTCAGGGATCACTTCTAATGGGGCTTGGGACCATATAGAATGCTGGGAATCAAACAGAAATTCCATTGCAAAGCCAGCACCCGGCCTGCTGCACTATCTCTCCAGGCCCTCTTGTGGTATCTTTTTATTAATAAACAAAGGGGTTGATGAAGTAACTTTTGAACCCTAGTTTAAAATAGAGAGGTACTACAAATGCTTCCCATCTATGTTGCTCAGCTAACGTCAGTGTGGGGAGACTGGTTCTTACAGTCCTTTGTCTTTCCTGGAGAATTGATGAGATAGCAGAACCTTTTGAAACATACTATTTGCTGACCATGTGAAAGGAACAGTCCTTTATGCAGTTTGTGAGGAAATGGATCACAGAACAGACAGCTGTACTCTCTCCAAAGTACAGCCTGTTCAAGTAGTGATAAAAGGACATTGGTTGGTTTTCATTTCAACATTTATTTTGCTTCAAAGATATATATATATACTTATTACATATATCATATATCATATCATATTATATATGTATTATATAATATATATCATTCTTATATATAATTAAGAATACATATTCTTATTATATATAAGAATATATATAAGAATATATACATTCTTATGAGAACAGGAAAGATACAAAAATTTGGAAGTTTTTTTTTTTTACTCCTCCCAGGCTTTAAATTGATTTTCTTTTTCAGGCTGGTACTTCAGTCTGCAGCTGTATAAAGTCTGAATTAAAATCTTTGACCTGAGTTATCAACACTCCCCTCTCATCCTTTAAAGGATTCAATGACACATTAAACTTTACCAAAGTTAAGGGAGTTACAGTGCAAAACAGAGCTGCCTAAATCTTTGATAAAAAAGTTTTTACTGTGCCCTGCTATTCTCAGGAGTTTCTTCACTCCAACCAGAAAATTAAGAATAGCAAGAGAAGTTATGAGTCCATGGCTAATCGATCCATAGTCACTTATATTTGTGGAGAAAACAAATTAGAATGCCTCTACCTCAACTACAAGACTATTGATCCTGACCCCTCCCTTGCCCACCAGCCATTCTGGGAAAGTATCACTGTATCACTGTATCACTGTCTTCCCGTTCATCATCGATTTGCTCAAGCGGGCACCAGTAACATCTCCATATGTCCTGTCTCATGCTAGTAGAGCCCAAGGGCATCTGCTTGCTCCAGGAACATACAGAGCCTCAAACCATTCCATCAGGTCATGGGAATGAGGTATATAATTGTTACTGGTATTTGGCATATCAAATACAACACAGGTAGCTTGCCAGGCTATATCCAAGAAGATAAGAAGAAATATATCTAAGAAGATATCTAAGAAGCAGAAGAGCCTGTCACAGCCTGGCTCACGCGGCTGCTTGCGGCCGCACAGTTCATTAATAAATGCTGGAGATCAGAGGTGACTACAAGAGTATGCCACCGGGAGAGTCAAAATCAAAACTTCTTTCCTCTCCCTTCTTTTCTCCTTGCCAAGAAAATAGTGTGTTCATGTGTGTGTTTCTTAATTCTTTCAGTAAAGGAATAGTCCTACTGGGATCATTTTGTTCTCTTGCCATAAAGGTCTGTCAATGGCTTTAGATGGCTGGACTTCTATAATTAGGAATGCTACTGTCCTCTATTAGGTGGAGGCCAAGGGTGCTAATAATATATTGCAGAGCACAAGGTAGCCCTCCACAACAAAGAACTACATGATCCAAAAATGTCAACATTCCTGAACTTGAGAATGTATGCTGTTTGGAAGAAAAGGAAACTCAGTTCTCTTTTTGGTTGCTTTTTGTTTTGTGGTCATATCCAGTGGTACTCAGGAGTTATTCCTGGTTTCTGCATTCAGGAATTACTGCTCACAGTGCTCAAAGGACCATATCAGGTGACATAAAGTTGTGACAAACTTGCTAGTCTGAGAACAGTTTATTGAGAAGCCTCTGGTAAAGAACAGAAGCTACAAGTTCTTTTTTGGTAAACCCAGAGCAAGATGATGAATTAGTTAAGTTCTGAGCTCATAATCTGAACTCAACCCTGTAATCATTGGGTGCCATTAATAAATTACTTAATTTTTCTGAATTTTTCTTGGGGAAGGAGGAATATTATTAAAACAAAAACTCCCTACTCAGAAAACTTCTTTACAAAAGGCAGATGAAGAAGAAATAATTTATTCTAGAATCACTGTAAAAAACAGAATATGATGTAGAGCACAGGCAATTTGCTAAAGGATTTGCAAACACAGGATGAATATCTCACTCTCATATAACTGAGGGGAGCCAACAATTGAATTTGGTAGAGTTTGCAGTTTGAATTCGGATGGCAAACACATGCTTTTTCCCTAGTAGTGCTGCTTGGCAGGGTGGAAAGTTACAGAGGTAGGAGGTAACCAAAAAGAGAAAGAGCTGTTACCTGTCAAAGAATGCTGGGTTCCCCAACAAAACCGGGAGCAGGTCAGTTATCTTGGTGGAGCCTCCACTTTTTGATTCCCAGACAAAATCTGGAAGCAGGGGTAGGGGTCCCCTTCTGCACCAGGACATTGGCCAGCGGACAGAGAAAGACTTGTGAATCCAGCAAAGTTTCAAAAGGCTTTCCTCTCACAGGTTCTGGTATACAATCTAGTAACACGAAATCCCCAGACCCCCTGTCTGGGCTCTGGCTATGTGTAGTTTTAGAATCCTAGGCCAAGATGGCTGCATGCTAAGATCCAACATGGAAGAGAATGGAGAGAAGGAGAGCAGAGGCAGAGGATGAAGAGAAAGAGAGCGAGAAGGGGGAAAGAGAGAGCAGGCTACTGCTTTTATATTCTTTTTCAGTCCTGACTGGCCCACATCAGTGGAAAGCAGTTAAGGCCAATTCTTTCAGGTGTCTCTCCCAGGACCTCACCTAGTCCCACTGAAATGTTAATATTGCCCCAGCCAAGCTCTGTCCTTGAAGCTTCCCTGCAGAGTGGGGAAAGGGCATGTATCTGTACCATAGATATTCTACAGCCAGGTATATATTTCTCCAAGCCTTCACAAGATCCTTGTATTTACTTCATAGTTGTTTTGGATATTAGCCTTTAGACTTATTAGAGAGCCACACTTGCTTGCTTGGAGGCAAACAACATTTTTCTCTATTATAACTATATATTATACTTAGAGATCCAATATAGCAAGTGAATATACTGGTAATATCGGTCTGCCATCCCAACAGAGCCTCACAAGAATCCAGAGGAACCCCCACACCATGAGCGCAGTCATCTTCAACATCCGGACTCCACAGCCCATCAGAGCTCCACCCAAGAGAAAAGCCGAGCTCAAGCCCTGCTCGTCAGAGTTCCACCCTTCAGCGAAGCCTATTTCAAGCCCAGGTATGTCTGATCCAGAGACTCAGATACATGGAGCAGAGCTGCTACTGGCTCTCTGGGTGCTCAGCTGGTCATGAGGTGCCCGGGAGGGAAGGCAGTTTCTATCCCTGGCCTGTCATCCCAGCAGAGCCTCGCAAGAAGCCAGAAGAACCGCCACACCATGAGGACAGTCATCTTCAACATCCGGACTCCACAGCTCATCAGAGTTCCACCCAAAATAAAAACCAATCTCTCCCTGTTGCATGCTGTTCATCAGTAAATGCACGAGATGAGAGCCTACTACTGAGAGTATACCACCCACATGACAGAGCCTGACAAGCTACCCATTTGATATGCCAAAAACCAGTAACAATTATAGACCTCATTCCCATGGCCTGAAGGAATGGTTCGAGGCTCTTCGTTTCCCTGGTGTGAACAGAATCCCTTGGTCTACACTAGCACACAAAAGGACATATGGAGATGTTACTGGTGCCCGCTCAAGCAAATCGATGAACAATGGGAAGACAAGTAATGCAAGTGAAGATCTGTCTAGTTCCATGACGATTGTGGTAGCATGAGAGTAAATATTTATACCAGCTAACATAGAATAAGTAGTAAGATATACTGCCACATAGTCACAGATCCAAACTGTTTTCTGCCCCTATCTACAAAGTGACCTGAAGGAGGTAACTCCAGGAAAGATGCAGAGGCTCTGGGCAACAATGTACTACAACAGTTACCATCCTACACAATTGCTAGTGAAGTGCCCAGAGAGGTCTGTACTCTGTTAATACTGCACAGTGTGGACTCCCTGGTCCTTACTTAGGCAGCCAGCAAGCTTTGTTTGAGACTCTACTCTATTTCTGTGGCCTTTGCTCATCCCTACCTGTTCAGGGAGCCATGGTATTGAGGCTGAGGAAACATATGTTCTTTGTAAGAAAAAGGAAACTCGGTTCTCTTTTTGGTTGTTGTTTTTCTTTTTTTGTTTTAAGGCCATATCCGGTGGTGCTGAGGGGTTACTCCTGGTTATGCATTCAGGAATTACTGCTGACAGTGCTCAAATGACTATATCGGGTGCTGGGGATCTAATCCAGGTCAGTGGTATGTCAGGCCTAATCCACTGGACTTTTGTTCTGGACCCCTGGAACTCAGTTCTGACCTCCACACAGGTCTCCCAGGTTTGTTGCCTATTCTTACATAAATGAATTTCAGGAGAAGATAAATAATGAATCAAAGAACTTTTATTTAAAAGGAGTGGGGGATAAATACACACATCCAAGAAAAATCAAGGTCTCCTTCAGAGAAAAGAGAATATTAGAAAACCCTATGGAAGAAAGAAGTTACTCACTCCAAGTTGAGTTATGGGACCACCCAGAATAAAGTACACAGGTTTTGCTTTTACAAAGCTGAACATACAGGCCTTTTTCCAAACTGTAATAACGGGGGGTTTCCTGTGCAGACGGGAGCTCCGTTTTCCAGGGCATTGTCAAGGTGAAGGGCTGAACTTTCTAATCAGATCTTCCTTTTCTACTGAAACCTCCCCTTCTCTAAGTGGGCCCAACCTTCTCTCTTCAGGCTGGTTTCCTCAGTCTGGAACTGAGGTCTGGTGGCTGGAATTCTTTCCCAGATAATTTATTGGTTTTTAGACATCCCAAAACTCCTTCCCAAGTCAACATCCGGACTCCACAGCTCACTTCAGTATTATGTTACAAACAATTTTTGCTCAATTTTTGCTGCAATCCCAAGCATACATCACGGAATACTTTATCAGACTCTGGGAGAGTGGGCACCATCTTCCCTGATGCCTACAACTCAGACAGCTTCCTATCCCTGAAGAGGCACTGCTGAATCGAAGACTGGTGCTTATTCTTTCATAAAAAATATTTGCATTTATTTGAAAAGAACTAGAAAAATTCTGAAGAAGGGGAACAGGTGTAGAATCTCTCATCTTGTCAATGAAATGAATCAAATCTCTTGTCCATTGGAATAACATCTCAAGTTACTTGTCTATAAAAGGGAGGTAACAATAGCAATGGTGTTTACTTCTTTGTACCACTGTAAAGATTCTATGAGTTAAGCATATATAGGATTGTTAAATGAATTAAGCCAGGAGGCTTTGAAAGTGGTATTTCTCTAACGCCCTGGTGACCTAAATAAGCAAGCTAAAATTCAAATCCGCATATACCTCAAGGGTAGGGACTTGAAATAATAGAGAGAACCAATAACAAATTGCCAACTATACTAAACTACAGGCAAATAATTCCCTTCGTTCATGTGAAAACTTCTCTGAGTAAATCTGTCCTCTAAGCTCCTGATGGTTGAGCACCTTAACAATTTCTAGTTTGGCACTGTCTGATTGAAACCAATTTTTGCTCAATTAAACTATTTTTTTTGCTTTTTTGGGTCACACATGGCAATGCTCAGGGGTTACTCCTGGCTCTGCACTCAGGAATTACTCCTTGCGGTGCTCAGGGGACCATATGGGATCCTCAGGATCGAACCCGGGTTGGCCACATGCAAGGCAAACACCCTACCCACTGGACTATTGCTCCTGCCCTCTCAATTAAACTCTTAAGCATTTTGTTTTTGCTTTCTGGGTTACAACTGGCAATGCTCAGGGGGTTACTACTGGCTCTTCACTCAGGAATTACTCCTGGCGGTGCTCAAGGGGACCATGTGGGATTCTGCAGATCAAACCCCAGTTTGCTGCATGCAAGGCAGACACTCTACCTGCTGTACTATCACTCTGGCCCCTGCTCTTAAGTATTTTAATATATCTTAGTTTATCATTCAGCAGGGTCCAGACCAGTGCTTATCACTCAAGAAATATTTGTTGCTTTTGAGGGCAATTTTGACATGCACAGTACTTGATGGCGACAAATTCTTGCTCCTGGTATATTTTACTTCTCTCTTTGATCAGATAGTACTAGGGCTGGAACAACCAGCCCCCATCCCCCACCCACCCCCCCCCCCCTGTAACTTCCCTGCGCTATTGATTTTTTTCAGTATTTGTCCATTTTTTAATGATGGAGAGCATATGTTTCTTATAGGGTAACTCTGGATAAGCTGGGTTTGAGTTCTTTAAAGACGAGATTATTCAGTAAGCCATGTCAAATCCCATAGATTTTTGAAACTAAGTCTAGAACGTCAGAGACAGAAAGAAAAATAGCAGTGTCTGAACCCAGAGAGTCTGTCTGAAAGATACAAGGTGCCCAGGTATCTCAGGCATCTTTGTAGAACCTAGAATAGTCTGGTAGACAGCCAGTGAGAGAACAGGGTCTCAGTTCTACAACCAAGGGCAGAGGGATCCAACTAACAACACATTAACTTGAGCACAGACCCCCCAAAATCCAGATTGCAAAGCAACATGATGCAAACCTTTATTTTAGTTTTTGGGAAATGTTGAGTAAAGAATTTAGCACAAATGGGTCTGGATTTCTGACCTGTAGAAGTAGTAGCAATAATCAATAATTTGTTATTTGAGCCTCACCTGTGTAGTAATTTGCTGTGAGCACAGGAAACTAATGCAGGTCTCTAAGAAGAAAAAGGTGACATTTCAGTATTATGTTACAAAGAGCAGAAGGGTCTGACCCAGAGTCATAGTATACACACAGGTAACTCCTAAAGTCCTCTTTGGAACAGGAAAACCTATCAAAAATAAATGCACTAAGCAAACCAACTGGGGTGTGAGACTCTGGGCAAGTCCCTTCTGCTCAGTTTCCCTTCTCTAAAGCGAGTGAGTTGAAGCAGATGGTATCTAGGCAGCTCTGTTTACTGCTATTATGATTTCGCTCAGGATCCCAAACAGTGACTGTGGGAGGGATAGGAGTGGCTTTGTTATAGAGATCTTTTGTGGCTGTGAAAATCGGACTGAACATTTCAATTCCACATTATCTTATATACTCTAGGTGTTCTGACAACAGACAGGGTTTCTGGTTAGGCAAGTCTCCAAACCTTCAGTGGGTTTGGCTCAAAAATGCATTATTTATAAACAACTTTTACTCTTAGAAGTTTATATCACTTAAACTACATGCCACTCATTTTTGAGTCATCCTTAAAAGAATAAAGAAGGGCTTTACCTGAGTGCTCTGGAAAGCTACCGATGTGCCCAAGATCACACTTTCAGATGCTTGGTACATGCAGCAGTGGGGAATTGCATGCAATGCTCTGGAGTGTAAGATGCTGTGAACCACATCCAGAGTGAGTTGGAATAAAGCTGTGGGATCTGTAACCAGCTCTTACAGAGATTCTGTTGCAAAGGTGCTGAGAGGTGCCCTAAGCATTTGTTTTCTGTAAGCACCTGTCATGACTGTGAAGGAAAGTGGCCTGTGGTCTAAACTATAAAAAACTCAAGGTTTGAGGGAAGAAGCTAAACTGAGATTACGTGGCCCTACCAGGAACCAGAATGTGATTTCTATGAGAGTCAAGAAATTTCAGTGAAGGAATTATCGGTACATGGGCAGGTTTAAGATGGCAAATGGTGTAATTAAAACAGTTTAGTAATGAGTTTGAAGTCCTTTACTCCAGGAGAAGAATATCCATGAGTGGGGGCAGTGGTGAACCACACATACTGTGGAATATTTTTCCCAGTTTGGGGATTTGATGACAGAGTGAGTTTATTTGTTTGGCGTGGATGTGGTGCAGCTCCCAAGTGATTCTCAGGAACCTTGGGGTCTCACTGGGGATTCTCAGTCAACCGGGCCTGCAATTCAGTGCAGGGCCCTGAGGATGCAATGCATCTCCACCCAGCAGCAAGGGGATACCTGGGCTACCCCTGCAGTGCTCAGGCCCAGAGTGAGTTTCATAGCATATTAGAAGAATTGATGATGTACAGTGCATGCTGGGTTAGGAGTCTGGGAAATCTCTCACTGTTTCCTAGAGTAAGGTATGATAGAGAAAGCTGAGCTGGAGAATTGTGACTATCTAGATTTCCTTGACAAGAGGTGTTTCCCGTAAGTGACTTAGGGTTTGTGATGTGGCCCAGACCACTGGGGTGACCTCCATTTTGTGGGTGTCATTCACTTTAATAAAGGAAAGTAGTAAGGATGGGTGAAGCAGTCAAAGACAGGCAACGCTGGGGAGTTTTCATCACTGCAGAACCAGAAGAGCAAGGGAAGTGCTTATACAGTCTCTCAGGCCCATGAAGTGATGGGTTGATGAGGCTGATCACAAGAACAGACTCAGTTAAGAGGATGCATAGAGAAAAGGTAAGAAACTGCATGGAAGAAAGGAGGGTGCAGGAAGGGGAGTGCCATGATCCAATTTCTAAGTCGATGAGCACATGAGCCTGAATGCATGTGTCTCCGGATTTGGTTTCCCAGGGCAATGTTTCAGATAGCGAAAGGCAGAAAATGAATGAAGTTGACCAAAGTGATAGTAAACAAATGAGCAACAAATTCTAAATCCCAAGAACAAAATTACCAGCATGAAGAATGTCTGGGTTACTAAAAGACTTAAAAGGGAAGTAATAGTTTTTGACAAGAGAATCAAACTTATGAGATGTCCTAGAACTGGTGTCTTGGGCTTAAGATAGGAATGTGTGGATAAAAGAGTTGCTAGATAAAGGAACATATAATGAGAGGACTTTGGTACTTGTGGACCTGACACATTAATCTTTTCCATCCTCATTAAAGGACACTGAAACTTAGATTTGAATGCACTGTTATAGACTTCCAAAGTCGTTCAGAATAGCATCTGCTCTTCATAGTACCAGTCTAATGTTCTTTTAACTAATTCTTTTTATTGCCTAAGCTCACTGCTGCCCTCTGGATAAAACAAATCAATGTGACTAAGAGCAGGCATTTTGCCATCCTTGTCCTTATAGTTAATGACAGCGCATATTATCCTCATTCAATGATAAGCACCATTATTTTTTAAAAAAGACACCAAAATATTTTTAATGTAGTTTTTTCACAAAAAAATTTTAGTTTTGTTCACATACTTTTTAATGTAGATTGTGCACCAAACTGTATATGTAAGGTCACAATACAGTTGAGATAGACAGGGCAAAAGAAATGCATCTTTCAGGTTTTTTCTTTCTTTCCCATTTTTTTGTTTTTGGAGCTATACTTTATAATTGGTGGTGCTCAGGGTTTACTCCTGGCATTGCAGTCAGAGATAAAATATTTTTTGTTGTTGTTTTGCTATATTTGCCTTTCTCTTACCTTTCTCTTCAGCTTCTCCCATGGGTGAGTGGGAGAAAAATTAAATACCCAATCCAATTAAAACGTCAATATTTTAATAGTCTCTTAGGCTATCTTTCCCCCTGTGGGGGTAGTTCTCCAACCAGTGTTTCGGCAGTGGTGTGAGGGGCACTTTGGTGGTACTCAGCCTGTCTGTGTAGGCCTAATGGCTCAATGTTGACACTATAATGAGAGGTATCCACCACACCCACACCCAACAATTCTGACGGTCATATGGTGCCAGGGACTAAACTACCTAGCCCATACAAAACATAAACTCTTGTCCTTTGAGCTATATTCCTGACTCTTCTTGGGCTATCGTTATTGGGTGGAACTTCTCAGTATCTCAGTTCCTCTGGCTTCCGTACATTCCCGTCCACTTCACACACCTCCACAGCATTTAATCTAGTTTTGAAATTGTGATATCTAGATGATGACATGGAAAAGTGTCACTTATTTATGTTTAGAAAAGTTTTTATTGGAATGCATTTGGTGATCTAACTGGATCTGTACTATTATTAATCACTTTAATAACTGTGAGAAACTAAACTTCTTTTGCCTAAACCATGCAGCTTGTGATACTTTGTTATGCCACACTGAGAAAATTGACAGCATCAGCTAGCTAATCTTCTTTCACACATATATTACAGAGAAGTTGGCCATCAGTTTAGTGCTAATGAATGGACAATATGTTTTAAAGAAGGTATTTTTAAACAGATAAATCTGACAAGTTTGCATGGTAATGGAATGATGAATGATACGTGTCTGTTCTGTAAAAGACATTGTCAAGAGAATAAGAAGAGATGTCATGAAATTAGAGGACGTCTTCGCAAAAGACATTATTGATAAAGGACATTATCCAAACTATGAAAAGACCTCTAATAATTTTACTATAAAAAATGAACAACCTGATTTAAAAATAGGCTAGAGACCTAAACAGACACCTTTCCAAAGAAAACAGACAGATGAAAAATAAACATATGAGCCTTCATATTATATATCATTGATAAAATGTAAATTTAAACAACAATGGAGTACCACTGACTGTCTACCAGTATCGTTGAAATCCAGAATATTCACACTGCCAAGTGCTGGTGAGGATACTAAGAAACAGAAAGTCTTATTCATTGCTGGTAGGCATGTAAAATGTTTTACTCACTTGGGAAGACTTCTAGTGTTTTCTTCAAAGCAACACATATATGCACCATAGGATTGGGCAGTTCTGTGCCTTGATAATTACTCAAATGATTTAAAAACTTACATCTGCACAAAAAATCTTCATATAGATATTTACAGCCACTTTATTCATAATTGCCCAAACTTAAAAGCAAACAAGACATCTTTCTGTAGGTGACTTGGAAAACTGTATTCATCTACGTAGGATTCTATGACAAAGTACCACAAGCCCAATAGCTTTATCAACTGAATTATATTTCCAAGGACCTGGAAGTCCAAGAACTGAAAATTTTCATTACTGACCAAAGAGTTCTTCCTGTTTATTTGCACTCATAACCTTGGTATGTTCCCACAGGACTTTTATACTGCATCGGTCTCTCTCTCTCTCTCTCTCTCTCTCTCTCTCTCTCTCTCTCTCTCTGTCTCTCTCTCTCTGTCTGTCTCTCCTTACAAGTACACCATTCTTATTGTATTAGAATGGATGTCTTTGTATTAATTTTTGCAATCTTACTTATTCATCCAGTGTTAAAAGGAAATTAAGTTTCAAGTCATGGAAAGACATGGAGGAATCTTAAGTCAATTCTATGAAGTGACAGCAACCAATCTGAAAGGTAATATATCAATTTCCAAGCATAAGGTATTCTGAAGAAAGCAAAACTCTGAAAGCAATGATGGATCAGTGGTTTCTAGGGGTTAAGAGACAAATAGGTGGAGCCCCTAGGAGTTTTGAGAAAGAGAAACTAGGCTATACTACATTTCATAACACATTTCTCAAAATCCATCACTTCACTTGTATCACTTGTCATCCCATTGTTCACTGATTTGCTTGAGTGGGTGCCAGTAATGTCTCCATTCATTGGTAATGAGGTCCATTATTACTTTTTTAGCATATAGAATACACCACAGGTAGCTTGCCAGGCTCTGCTGTGGCTCTGGGTTCATCCCAGGGGGCCCAGTCTTTTTCTGTCAGACCATCAACTATCCAGGGCCCACAGGGCAGAGCCCTGGGTGTAGACAAGCCTATCTCCTGTCTGCCACCTGCCCATGCAGCCGGGTACCGCAGCCACCCCTCATGTGATCTGTGGACTCTGAGTGATGAGAGTGGGTCAGTCTAGTTTCATCAATTATAACAAATACACCCCTTTCTTAAAAGAGTGATGTTAACTGGGAATCTGCATGTGTGGGGGATGGAATGCAGTGTTTTCTGCATGGGAATGCATGTTTTCTGCATGGGAATGCAAGTGTTTTCTGTACTTTGTGATTTATAAAGTAAACCTAAAACTACTCTAGATGATAAAACATATTTAAATTGCAATAAGAAACAAAAGTAAAAGCACAGACCCAGAGGCTCACATTAGCCTAACCTTGTATTCCCACTAGGAACAACAGCATTTTATTAAATTTAATTAAACCACAAATAACCATGATCTGCGAAGTTGTTCATAGTTGAGTTTAATACATACTATATTGCAGCACCAATCCTACCAGCAGTATCAACCTCCCTCTTCCAGTGTTCGCAAGTTCCCTCCCATATCTCCTACACTGTTTCAGTCTGCTCTCTTGACAGGCACCTTTCTAAGTCCAGTTATTAAAGTTTGTTCAGTGCTGTTGATTCTGTGTTTTGGAGATTTGACTCTTTGATTCTTTAACACCATCTTTGTAATTTTTCTCCCCTGACATTGCCCCCCTCCCCATTGCTTCTCATCTGTCTCTTCTCCCACTCCCTTCCATTCCTTCCATTCTTTCTTTCTTCTCTATACTCTGGGGCCAAGGTTTATCTGGGAATTCTCCTTTAAACTATTGTATTCCCTCAATTATCACGAATAAGTAATATCTTCCTCTGCTTATCCTTTATGTTCTGGCTTTCTTCATTTAACATGATGTCTTCTAGTTTCATCCATGCTGCAGCAAGCTGCATGATTTTATTATTCATTAACAGCTGTGTAGTATTCATTGTGCATATATATCAAATCTTCATGAAACACTTACCTGTCTTTGGACATCTAGGTTGATTCCAAATCTTAGATATTATACTTAATACTGTGAGGAATAATGGTGTGCATACATTCTTTTGATGGAATGTTTTTCTGTAGAAGCAATGGTAATTTGCAAATTCAGTATTCCAAGCAATTTGCGGAAGAAAATGACATTAAATATGAGAACAGTTTAAATTACCAGGTTGAAAGACAGGACCAAATGATATGCCCCTTCAATTATTTTTAAAATATTTTATTATACCACCACTAGATATACAATTACAAAGATGTTCATGTTTGGGTTTTAGTCATATGGTGTTCCAGCACCCATCCTTCCAACAGTGCTCATTTCCCAACACCAATGTCCCCAATTCCCCCCCCTCCCCTTGCCTGCCTCTATGGCAGGTTCTTTATTTATCTCTAATCTCTCTTTCTCTCTCTCTCTTCCTTCTCTTACACATGCATTTAGAGGTTATCATGTATATCCCTTTGCCTATGTTCAACGATCAGTTCTAGGCTGGTATTATTTTCAATGATTATTAGCACACCGTTCCCTTCTCTGTCTTACCTAACTTCTGACTCCCACACATTTGCGGTAGATTCCACCTATTGACAAGACCTCCTGATCCATGTTTTTCCTGGCCTTGGATATTGGTATCATAATATATATACATATATATGTATGTATATATATATAATAAATGCAGTCATTCTATATCTGTATTTTTCCTTCTGACTAATTTCACTCAGTATGATCCTCTCCATGTCAATCCATTTATAGGCAAATTTCATGACTTCATTTTTCCTAACAGCTGCATAGTATTCACTGAGTAGATGTGCAAAGTTTCTTTATCCAGTCATCAGTTCTCGGCCACTCTGATTGTTTCCAGATTCTGGCTATTGTGAATAGTGCTGCTATGAAAATAAATGTGCAGACGGTGTTTCTGCTGTTTGTTTTTGGTCTCCCAGGGTATATTCCCAGGAGTGGTATGGCTGCGTCAAATGAGAGTTCGATTTCTAGTCTTTGGAGGAATGTCCATATTGTTTTCCAAAAAAGGCAGTACCAGTCTACATTCTCACAAACAGTGGATGAGAATCCTTCCTCCCTGCATCCACGCCAGCATTTGTCCTTGCTCTTTTGGATGAGTGCCAGTCTCTGTGGTGTGAGATGATATCTCATTGTTGTTTTGATTTGCATCTCTCTGATCATTAGTGATGATGAGCATAAAGTCAAATACCTAAGAATCAGCTTAACTAAGAGAGTAAAGTAACTGTACAAAGAAAACTACAAAACACTGCTTTCAGAAATAAAATAGGACACAAGTAATGGAAACACATTCCCTGCTCATAGATTGGGAGAATCAATATTGTAAAAATGGTAATACTCCCTAGAGCTTTGTACAGATTCAATGTGGTCCCTATAATGATACCCATGAAATTCCTCAAAGAAATTGACCAATCACTCCTGAAATTTGTATGGAATAATAAACCCTACAAATAGCTAAAGCAATCCTTGGGAAAAAAGAAGATGGGAGGCATCACCTGTAAATTTTTATTACAATTTCAAACTGTAATAAAAAGCAGTAGTAATTAAAACAGCATGGTATTGGAATAAAAACAAACCTGTGGACTTATGGAATAGAGTTGAGTATCCTGACACTCAGGCTCAAATACATGATCACTCACTTGATCACTTGACTTCCCGTAGATCATCAATTACTTGAGTGGGCACCAGTAACATCTCAATATGTCCTGGCACATGCTAGATAACCCAAGGATATCTGCCCGCTCTAGGAACATAAAGAGCCTCAAACCCATTCAAGTCATGGAAATGAGGTCAATAATTGCTACTGGTATTTGTCATGTCACATATGACACGTGTAGCTTGCCAGGCTTTGCTGTGTGGGTGGGATAATGAAAAAAAAGGCTGTATCAGTCTACATTCCCACAAACAGTGGATGAGAATCCTTTCTCCCCACATCCACCCTAGCATTTGTCCTTGCTCTGTTGTATGTGTGCCATTCTCTGTGGTGTGAGATGATGATCATATATTTGAGCAAAACTCCCGTGCTCAAATACATGATCATTTTTAATCTTGATAAAGGAGCAGAAAGTATGAAATGAAGCAAAGAAAGCCACTTCACCAAGTGGAAAACTGGGCAGCTACATGTAAAAAAAATGAATTTGTACCTCTGTCTAACACCATGTACAAAAGTCAGATCAAAATGGATTAAAGGTCTCAATATTAGACCTGAATCCATAAAGTACATTGAAGAAAACATATAAAACACCCTCCAAGACACTGATGCTAAAGGCATCTTCAAAAGTGAGACACTACTAACAAAGCAACTAGAGGCAAAGATAAACAGATGGGACTACGTGAAACTAAAAGCTTCTTCACCTCAAAAGAAACAATGACCAAGATACAAAGAGATCCACAGAGTGGGAAAGAATATTCACCCAAAACCCATGTGATAAGGGGTTAATATCCAGAATATATCAGGTACTGGTAGAACTTTACAAGAAGAAAAAAGTCAACCCCATCAAAAATGGGGAGAAGAAATGAACAGAAACTTCGACAAGGAAGAAATTCAAATGGCCAAAAGGCATATGAAAAATACCCTTCAATTATTAATTCCCACCCTCAACCTACCTTTCTTCTTTCCTCCCTCCCTTCCTTCCTTTCTGCTTCTCTGGAATCTGAAGAAGAAACTCTCTTGCCACCACACTCACAGGCCTTCACTAGCCCACTTCCTGTTCTTAAAGTGTATTATGTAAAGTGCTAATCTGCTTTATTAGGCAGTTAACTGCTAAGCTAAAAGTTGTAGATTGAGAATAATGTTCTCTCAAGATATTAGGCATGTTGGAATATAGTGTTGTATGCAAAATCCCAATATACCAAAACGTGGTCATTGTATTTTATCTTTTTTAAATTCCTTCTCAAAAAATCTCCTTAATTTGTTCACCAGGTCCCCCTTACCCTCCTTCTTTTTATTATCTAAAGGTTCTAGAAATGTAGAGGAACAATGACTCTAATGTACTGGTAAAGCAAAATGAACATGTTGGTCAGAGAGATAGTACAGGTGGCTAAAGCACTTTCTTGCACGTGGCCAACAACCCCCAGCACCATGTATCATTCTCCGAGCACAGGGATCATTCTTGAGCATAGAACCAGGAATAGTATCAAAACACCAAAGGGTGTGGCCCAGACTCCTCATTTCCCACCTCTACAAAGAACCATGAAGGACAGTGCTCTGCTCTTGGTAGTGCTCAGGAAGAGTCCACTTGAATCAAGAGCTGTCAAGTACTACCCTGTAGTAGCCATACCTCTAAACTACTGGGCTTGTTTGTCTCTTTTTTCCCTTTCCTTCTCCCTCCTTCACTTGATATACACTACTGATTCTGTACCCAAATATTCCTTTAAAGTAAGAGATTTAGATTTTATTTCCATACATAGTTATCTCAGTGTCACCTTCTCATCCTCTTCTTGAGTTCTGTCCCTTCCTGTGAATTACCAATTCTCAAGGAGCCACAGTTTTTATCAAGTATCTTTACAGCCTTTCACACCATGAAATAAGTGCCACTAATAACTTAGGACTCCGCCCTATGAATTATAAAATCTTCACATCAAGCCTACCTAGCCAGAGAGAGTAACCCAATTAAATGACTATTAGTCAACTAACTACAGAGAAAGAAGCTGAAAAGTTATGATAAAATAAATGTCAGGAATTAGTTGGTGATGGTCACTGAAAAAGAAAGCACATAAAGTATGGATTAGAGAGGAAGTGATTATGAATTTTGTCTGTCCAGCAATTTTCTCTCTAATAGGGAGATGGAAATTACCGGTTACAAGAGCCCAATGCCATGCTATATGAGTTACCTGGGTTGTCACCTGACCTCACCAAGAAAGTTGATGACAATGTAGTTTGTCCGGCAAAAAAAGTAAGATATTTAAGTCACCATGAATATAGAATTGTAAACTAAAACTCTAGTTCTATTTGTTTTTTGCTTTTTTGGGTCACACTTGGAAATGATCGGGGTTTCTCCTAGCTCTGCACTCAGGAATTACTTCTGGCAGTGCTCGGGTGACCATATGGGATGTCGGAGATCGAACTCAGACCAGCATGGGCCGCCACGTGCAAGGCAAACGCCCTACCCACTGGACTATCACTCCAGCCCCTAAAACTCTAGTTCTATATACCATGATCTTTGAAGCTTTGTTTGAATGAATTAATCAGCATCTCAAGTTTAGTCAAGCTGAGAACATGTCAAGATTATTTCTGCATCCACAGAACAGTGAGTAGTGGAGAATCTCCAAGTAAATGCTGCTAGAGCTCCAAGAGCATCTCCAAGGAAATGCTCTTTTGTAGAGTCTGGGGAAGTTTGCCCATATACCACTCTCTAAAGCTTCTCCTCCTTACTTAACTCTATTGAGTCTAACCACCAATTCTTAAGTAATGCTCAAGAACACTATTTCCTTTGCTCAATGATTATATTGCTTCTCACTGCCAGTCTGGCTGGAAATACCCTGGGGACTTGTCCCGCAATAGAGGGCACTTCTGCTTCTGCTGACATAAACTTCTCATGAGTAGTATTTGAAAGAAATTGAGTAAATTCATTAAAAAATGCCAATAATTTTACAACTTCAGGCAAAAAGTTTCTGGGGAGTTTGGATTTAAGAGAGACTTCTGTCCCCCTCTCAGCCCTGCTACTTGGTTTCCCTTATCTAGATCACATTAGAGATTTCATGCCTGCTGGCAATGTGGGATTTCTTTTCTAATTTTTCAATTATCTTTTATCAGATGTGACATCACTGAATCACTGTATCACTGTCTTCCCGTTCATCATCGATTTGCTCAAGCGGGCACCAGTAACATCTCCATATGTCCTGTCTCATGCAAGTAGAGTCCAAGGGCACCTGCTTGCTCCAGGAACATAAAGAGCCTCAAACCATTCCATCAGGTCATGGGAATAAGGTCTATAATTGTTACTGGTATTTGGCATATCAAATACGACACAGGTAGCTTGCCAGGCTCTGCCGTGCGGGGTAACATACTATTGTAGTCATCTCTAAATCCAGCATTTATTGATGAACTGAGCAATCACAAGTGGCTGCGAGAGCCCGGATCAGATGTGAGATAAGTCAAAAAAAGTGAGTTGAAGTTCTTTCACTGCCGGTGTTGAAGTTTCATATTTTTATTCACAAAATTAAATCTATTGATAATCTAAGAACATAGCCCAAATCTTGACTTACTGTATAGGTTTTTATTTTTCTAGCATTTCTTTTTTTTTATGAAGTAGTAATAATGGCATCCCTCAGTATTTTGCCTTTTGTGTAGACAACTATCAAATTGTTTTTATTCTGGAAGCATAGAACACAAAATTTTACCTACACATATTTAAAATAATATTGGATTTAGATTATTCTTTTTGGTGAGCGGGCAGGGTGGTTGCCCAAACAGTGCTCATGAGGCCCAGAAGCTCCTCCTAGTGATTCTAGAGCAACAGAGCTGAAGATGGTTCACTGTGAGGTCTGGGGTTGCAGGGTTGCTCAAGGGCCTCCAGGGACACATCTGGTTATGCTCAGAGAGTCACATAGTGGCACGATTGATTGGAGCTCAGCTACATGTAGGCAAGTGGCTTAACCCTTTCAACCCAACAAAAGCCATTAGTGATATAGAAGTATTAATTTACACCCCCTACTTTATTGGAAACACAGTAGTTTACAAAGTTGCTCATGATGATTTGTTACAGACATACAATATTCCAACACTAATCCCACCACTGCTGTAACCTTTCCGCCACCATTGTCTCTAATTTCCCGACCACCCCTCAAGCCTACATATGTAGCAGCCCCACAATAATTTATTTTATATTGCTTGTTACCTCTAAAAAGGCTTGTGACTGCTAAAAGACTTTAATGATCAAAAAATATTTTTATGGAAGAAAATTTGTGAAAATTGTTGTATCTCACCATGGGGACATTAAATCCCTGTCTGAGGGTTTACCATGCTTTTTATGGAAAGTTAAGCAATGTGCTAACGTTTTTGTTAGTCAAGGTTGGTTGACATCTGCTTTACATCCCATCCAATATGGTGTGATACTACTGGAATGGCGGTGTTGTAGAATTAGGAGATGTTATGTGGCCAGAATGTGACTGGGCATTACAGTAAATCCAGAAATTTAACTGGGTGGCATGATGGTGGCTTTGGGTTGTCCAAACTGCTGCCAGGGATTTGTTTGGGTGGGAACTGATCCACCCCTGTTCTGAGATCACCCCAGAGGTCTCAACCAGGATCAGTGTTGAAGAAAGTTTTTCCACTAGTTGTTCTCTTTTGAGATTTATGAGTCTCTGAACAAGGATGGTAGATGAACTTTCACAGGGTGGTGTTGGGACATGGGCATGATTTCTGGGTCTTCCAGAAGTATGGGGAAGTAGGGTAGGTCACCCATCTGGACTTTGAGAAGCCTAGAGTTTTCAGCTACAAAGATTGGTTAACCTGAAGTTTTCAGCAGATTAGATAATCTGCGGAGCTTAGCCCCTCAGTCAGTGGGGTCTGGCCAGAGGCATGGCAGTGGCTTTGGGGTGTGGGAGTAGCTGCAACGTGTTGATTTGAGCAGAAGCTTGCCCACTCTCTTCTGAAATCACCCAGGAAGGCTTAGCTGAGAATCGATGCTGAGAAATTTGGGGGGGCTAATTGATGTTTTTGAAGGAAATCATTTTTACATGACTCAAGTGAGACTTTCTTGATAATGTCATTCTGTTTATAAAAGTTGACCATCATATACAGATAACTTAGCTGACCATTTTCATGTATACTGAAACTCAGAGCCCCATTACAATAGATTTATGAATGGTGTCCTTCTTCTTCATATAGTTTCATTATAGCATTAACTGCAGAAGAATTAATTCTTGTTCAGGGGTTTCTATCTGTGTGGTGTGTACATGTTCTACCATGTCTGTGAAGTGTTTTTCTAGGTACTCAGTTATCTCCTCAATCTGAAACATGCACACATTTTCACTAGAGTTCTCAACTGTTCAAGTCTCAGTATGTGTGTATGCATGTGTGAGTTCATACATGAACAACACATGCTCATATAATGCTGTCTGTAAAGGAAGATCTTCCTGTATAGTGTTGGGCTCCCATCTTGTTTACTGAACAGTGGGTTAGAATTTAGCCATCTGAGAGCTTGAACTGGAATAAGCAGGTTGGAAAATTAATTAATGAATGTCTGAATGAATGCAGATAATTTTGAGGAACAAAAGTCTTTGTTTATAATTTTGGTAGCTTTTTGACTAGAAATATGCCACAGAAACTTAATTCTTGCTTATATTAATTATCCTGTGAAAAAAATGGTTTCATTATACTTTACTTCAAATTAAAGATTCTAGAGTCTATCAGGGATGTTAGGTGAGGACTTAGTACTTGTTTTTCTGAGATCTTTGCTCTGGGATCACTCCTGGTGGGATTTGAGGGACCATATATGATGCCAAGACTGGACTTGGGTCAGCTACATGCAAGTCACGCACCCTACTTGCTATACTTCTACCCCTCTACATGAAAATCTTTGGCAAAGGCTTACATTTAGGAGTTTGTTTCTTTTTTATTTTAACTGATCAAAACCTTTTTATTTTTATTTTATTTTATTAATTTTTTAAGCCCAGGAATGCCTGAGCCACAGATGCAGTTACACCCGGCAGAGCAGAAACCAGCTTTCCCCGTTGAACCCCCTGCATTTCATGGACCACGAGAGTGACTTCCTGGACCCAAGTCCACCATCCCGATAGAGCCTCAGAAGAACACAGAAAGACCTCCACACCTTGCTAGCAGCCATCTTCACCATCCACACTCCGCAGCTCGTAAGATCTCCACCCAAGAAATTAAGCCAGTCTCCAGCCCGGCTTTCAGAAACCCAGCCTACAAGGACGCACTCTGCAGAGACCCGCCCTTTAGAGGAGAGTATTTCAAGCCCAGGAATGCTTGAGCCACAGACACAGATACACCCGGCAGAGCAGAAACCAGCTTTCCCCTTGCGTGTGGCCACACAATTTACCTCCAAATTACCATGAATATTCTACGCACATCTCTGAGAGAGAGTCCCACAGGTATTGAGAGTATAGCGCCCACACGGCAGAGCCTGGCAAGCTGTCCGATGTGTGTTTGATATGCCAAAACCAGTAACAAAAATGTTTATTTTCCTGACCCGAAAGAGCCCTTAATACGGCAGAGGAAAGTAAGGCGAACAAGCAGTGCCTGATAAAATTTCACGGCCATCCTTGGCTGCCAAAACGAAGAAGAACTAAAATGACTGTCTGTACTTTCAATGCACGTAAACTGGCATTGGAAGCATATATTGAGGATCTGATGGTGCAAGCGCAAAAGATCAAGTATGACATCATTGATCTGACAGAGACAAGGAGGCGCCAGTCACATCATGCTGTATTTGACACCGGAGAAGAATTGTTACTTGGAACATGCAATAAAAGAGGCGTTGGTGGTGTTGGTGTCCTTGTCAATATGAACATGGCCGTCAACATTGATTCATTTGAATGCCTAACAAACCGGATAGGATGATTACACTTAAAGAGATGTGGCCCACTGCCAGCAATTTCTATCTTCATTGTCTACGCACCAACATCCACATACAAAGAAGATGAAATTGAGAAATTCTACATGGAACTGGAAGAGTTCCAAAAAAAAGATCACACCTTCTACAAGATCATAGTTGGTGATTTTAATGCCAAGATAGGACCGAGAAGATCGGCTGAAGAACTCTACATCGGGACTCATGGCCTAGAATGGAACAAACAGAGTGAGAGACTATCTGGAGTTCATCATGTCCACCAAGAACATTCATGGGAACTCACAGTTCCAGAAGGCTGAAGTGAAACGTTGGACATGGGAATCTCCTGGTGGACAGTTCCACAATGAAATTGACCAGATCATATTCAATCGACGGTTTTGTCTGACCGATGTTGCTGTCATCCCCAAATTCCAAACAGGATCGGACCACCATCTCCTTCGTGCAAAATTCTACTTTCTGCAATGAGGAGAAAAGGCTGCCAAAGTTTAGGAAGAAAACTCCCAGAACGACCACCAACTGGGAACTCTTTGGCACCATTGCAGCAACATGGGAAGATACCATCATTGGCGACATCGATGAAGAATACAACCGACTGGTTCAGCACCTTCATGATTGTGTGAAGAATGCTGAGAGAGTGAAAGACACAAAAGGACGCCTGTCTTCAGAAACTCCCGAGCTCATTCGCCAATGTGGCAAGGCGTGAACCTCAGGAGACCAAATGCTATTGTCCAAGCTTGCTAAGCAGTGCAGAGAAGCGATAAACGAAAACCTTAAAGACAGAAGAGCAGAAATACTGGAAGATGCAGCAAAAGCCGGGAAAAGCATTCACACTGCCTGCCTGTCGTTCGCCAACTATAAGACCAAGATGACTGCCCTCCGATGCCTTGATGATGGATCTATCACATCTTCCAGAAAGGCAATGGAGAAGATTATCCATGACTTTTACTCAATCTCTTTGATAGCCACGTCCACCTGACCACATACCAAATTCCACAGGATGGATACGTTATTCCCAATGTTCTCCCTTCTGAAATCCGACATGCCATCTTGTCAGTAAAGAAGCGAACAGCACCAGGCCCAGACAAAGTCAGACCCGAACACCTGAAGAATCTGCCGTCGGTACTCATTAATACACTAGCTCAGCTCTTCACACACTACCTGTTTGAATGCAAGGTGCCCCTCTCAGTGGAAAACCAGCAGGACAGTTCTACTATTCCAGAAGGGAGACATTCATGACATCAGCAACTATCGCCCCATCTGCTTGTTGTCCGCCGTCATCTACAAGCTGTTTACACGAGTCATCCTGAACAGGATTGGCAGAACACTAGATGAAGGACAACCATGCGAGCAAGCTGGCTTCCGGAAAGGATTCAGCACAATCGACCATATCCACACAGTAACCAAGCTCATCGAGGTTTGTAGGGAGTACAATATGCCTCTCTGTCTCACGTTCATTGATTTACAGAAAGCCTTTGATTCTGTGGAGACTGAAGCAGTCATCGAAGCCCTAGCCAAACAGGGTGTTCAAACCCAATACATCAACATCCTTCGTGAGCTGTATTACGGATTCACCATCAGGATCTCACCATTCTACAAAGAAGTGATCATTGATGTCAAAAGAGGGGTTCAACAGAGGTGAAATACCATTTCACCATTTCACCAAAAACTCTTCAGCGCCACGCCCGAGAACATCATGCGACAATTAGAATGGGAAGGAATGGGAGTGAACATAGATGGTCAGCAACTACACCATCTCCGCTTCTCTGATGACATCGTTCTAATAACACCAAACATTAGCCAAGCGGCACAAATGCTGGCTGACTTCGACCGAGAATGTGGAAAGATAGGTCTACAGTTGAATCTAAAGAAAACCATGTTTATGAAAAATGAACTAGTTCCAGAAGCCCCATTCACTCTCAATGGAACAAACATCTCTGAATGCAGCAGTTATGTGTACCTAGGTCGAGAAGTCAACATGATGAATGACCTAAAACCTGAGCTGCGTAGGAGGAAGAGAGCGGCATGGAATGCCTTCAAAGGCATCGAAGAAATAGCTAAAAGGACAAAGAACCTTCAGCTCCGGGCACATCTCTTTGACTCCACCATTCTCCCTGCATTAACATACGCCTCAGAGACCTGGGCCCTACGAAAGCAGGATGAGAATGCTATTCGGGTCTCCCAGAGAGGAATCGAAAGAGCGATGCTTGGAATATCACGCCTCACTCAAGTGAGAGAAGGAATCAAGAGTTCTGACCTCCGTCGCTATTCCAGAATCAGGGATGCTGTCTCGTTTGCCAAGGCATCGAAAATCAGATGGGCTGGACATGTAATGCAATTTGGGGACGACCACTGGACTAGAGCTGTTACCAACAGGATCCCACGGGATGTCAAAATGTCACATGGCCGCCCACCTACAAGATGGTCAGACTTCCTTGTCAAGACCCTGAAGGAATGATTTGAGGCTCTTCATATTCCTGAATCAACCAGATGCCATTGGGCTACATTGGCACGTGATAGGGTCCAATGTAAATGTTTCTGGCGCCCGCTCGAGCAAATCAATGAATAACGGGATTCAAGTGATCAAGTGATCAAGTTATTAATTTTATTTAAACACTGTGATTTACAAAGTTGTTCGCAGTACAAAACTGTTTCAGTGATTCGATATTCCAACACCAGTCCCACCACCAATGTGCCCTTATCACTTTTTTTCCCACCTATCCGCTGTTTCTGACCCACCCCAACTCCATGCCTGCTCCCTTAGCAGGCACAATTTTATTGCTTGTTAGAAAATATATCTCGAAATTATATTGTTAAAGTTATGATGTTTTTACTGGGTTGTTACTTTTTGTAAAAACGTGTTGTTTTTGCCACATCTATAGGTACTTTGGGAGACTATGCAGTGCCTGAGATTGAACTCCATTGTGCTGCATATAAAGCAAATGCTCAGTCTTTAAAAGATGAACAATGGGAAGACAAGTGATACAAGTGAAGTGATACAATTTCCCTTAGCACCTAAATGAGCAATTGACACACAAAGCAACTTCTTTTGCTCTTTTTGGCTTTGTTCGTTTCATTTTTGCTGTCAGTATACCTATTACAAATTTGAAGGACATCTAAGATGTCTACCACCTATCACCTTTCATAGATAGGGATTAGTGTGGGTTTCCCTTCTCTTTTTTGCAATGAGTCCACTTTCTTCAGTTGCCTCACTACCAAGCCAGAGTACTGTTAAAGGGTTCTTAGTTTAAAGTAGTGATGAAATCATTTTCTACCTTGTTTTTAGGAAAATTTTTTAATGTCATTGGGGAAGAAACAGATAATAACTCCATTTTGTTAAATTCACTGCAATGCTAAATTGTTGCAACACAATTAATGTTGAGTCTGATAATTTCCAGGGCATGAAAAGAAGGGAATCTTTTCTACTTATGAAATTTTTATTTGCTTATTCTTATTTTACTTAAGAGTTATTTATGTGGACTGCAGGGTTAGTACAGGGTGGAAGACACTTGCCTTGCACATGGCAAACCCTGGCTTGATTCCTGATACTGCATATGGTCCCCAAAGCACTGCCAGGAATGATCCTTGAACACAGAGTCAGGAGTAAATCTTGAACACTGCCAGGTGTGGTCTAAACCCTGCCAAAAAGTTACTTATGTAAACTTGATGGGAATTTAAGTTTATGAGCGATGTTGACTATTTAATCATATTGTTAGATAATAGTAACTTTATTTCAAATTCTATGCAAATACGTCCTGAAAATTAAGAAGTAATTTTATGCTTGGTTTAGTTTTTTTTTTTTTTTTTTTTTGCTTTTTGGGTCACACCCGGCAATGCTCAGGGGCTACTCCTGGCTCTGCACTCAGGAATTACTCTGGTGGTGCTCGGGGTATCAGATGGGATGCCGGGGTTCGGACCTGGGCCAGCACAGGCCGGCCGCATGCAAGGTAAATGCCCTACCTGCTGGGCTATTGCTCTGGCCCAGATTAGTTTTTTAAAAACTCTTTATAAGAGCTGACACAGGAATTTTTATATGATTTTCATCTAATATATCACTCTGATGAAGCAATATTTTCTAAGCTGCAGACTTAGCTAACAATATCAGAAAGTCAAAGACTACAGGCGATAATTTCTTTGCTGAGTAGATTTCAAAAATTATTTCTGATTTTTGGTTCTTTTCAGACCTGAACTGACATTTTATTAGTACAAAATAAATAATTCTACAATGAAGAAAATTGATTTTAAGTTTCAGATGAATCTTTCTAAGCCTTTGGGCAGGAGTGATAGCACAGTGCGGAAGGCTCTTGTCTTGCACGTAGCTGATCAGCTTTGGTCTCAGCACCTTACATGGTTGCCTGAGCCCACCAGGAGTGATCTTTGAGCACAGAGCCAGGAGTAAACTCTGAGCACGACGTGTGTGACCCAAAACAAAACCAAACCCCCAAACTTCCCAAGCCTTTTGACTTAACAGAGGTCATATGATGCCTTTGTATATGCAGTCTCAAGATGAATGAAGGAAGGAAGGTGGCTAAATAGAAATAATTTGATCGGTTAGTTAGAGGCCTCCGAAGCCCGGTTAAGTTCTTTGGTAGAACGTTGCCATCTGATATGAGACAGAAGCCCTTGCCCAGGTGTCTACATTCTCTGACTATGTCACATGCATGAAATTCTCCTCAACTTAACTGCAAGCAGGGAGACATGTATTGCTCATATGACACAATTCCAAAACTTCACACCTGATAAAGGCCATTTGTATCCTACCAGCCTGCCCCATCTTTTTATGGAATTTGTGAACTATCATTGAGCATTTTCTATTAGGTGCTATAAATTTGAGGAATAAAACTGTATGAATCAAAGGATTAAATGTAGATTATCCCTTCCTGTCACTTAATCTCTCTAAGTGGCAGCTCAAAAAACATGTTCTGTGACTTATGCCAAACTCAATAGTTTGCAACACCCAGCAGAGAGTCCTTGGGAATTCAGTCTTGCAACAGCATACACAACCACTTAAAAAGAAGTGGCTTGTGAAGAAAGTAAGGAGAGAGGGTAGGCAGCCCTCTAAGCTTTTCAAATATTGGTAAACAGAAAATTGAACAGACAAACCACAAACAGGACATTAATGAATGAGGGAGAGAAAGAGCTGGGCGGAGGTGGGGAGGGTGTGTGTGTGTGCCCTGGGCTGTTTCCACTGCCAGTGCCTGTATCCCCTCCCAGAACTGGAGGAAGCCCACACAGGAACCCGCCACTGCTTTGGAAAGATGCTGTTATGCAGATATTGCCTAATCATCCCTTGAGCATTGCCACTGAGCAAGAGATGAAGTAACACTGAGGGAGATAGTCAAGAAAAGGTGATAAAGTCTTTGCTATGGGGTCAAGACTCAAAGACTTGTTTTTCAAAGTCAGAAAGTTGACATTTTCTGGGGCAATTTTGAGGCCCCATCAAGCTCTGTTCTGGCTTCTGCTTGCTAGTGGCAGCACCACATCCTCTTAGGCCACAAGCGAAGCAGGAACTGCCAGATGCTTTAACTAGTTCAGACTGGGTCTGAATTCCCCAGGAAGTACACTGTGTGTGTGTGTGTGTGTGTGTGTGTGTGTGTGTGTGTGTGTTTGGAGATGGTGTGGGGAGATGAAGAGGTATTTATCTCCTGCTGCAGTGACCTTGTTCCTGGAAAATAAAACCCTGAGGAAATAGGTGACTTATTATTTGGGAACCCAGAGGGAGAAACAGTATAGTAAAGCACTTGGCTGTAATGTGTGTGGGCAGAACATGTTGAATGTGTTGGTTCGTTCAGCTCTTTTGCTTGTCAGTGCCTATCAGGCACAGAAGGTGGTTTTCTTGATCGGTGACAGATTTCTGTGTTGTAAATATATAGACAAAAAAGGTCTTGGTATCTGGGAAAGAAGCCCTTGGGGAGTAAGTGAAAGCAAATTGGAGTAGCAGGTGCTTCCTTTGAGAGACGAATAATGGGAGGTAGGAAAATGACCCATTTGACCATCTAGCCTCACACATACACACACACCCCCTATAAACACAAATATGCAGCATTGTAAACTATATCTTTTAAAAAATTTTAAAAAGGAAAATAATTCCATCCCCATAAAATACTATCAATACTCTTTGTTGAAAGAATACAAATTATAGTAAAGTAAACTTCAAACTCTCTGTTAAGCATTGCTCATGATTTTAGATATTTTGCAATAGAAAGCATAGATATAATTGGAATAAAATGCATACATGCTAACCGTGCAATTCAATGTTTTTGGCAAATAATAGACACCCAAGTAGCTACCATAGCTCTCAGTATATAGAATATTTCTATCATCTTCATATTCGCTATTATTTTAGAGTTCACAACTCTACATCACTCTAGGTTCTGAAGTGTTCTAGGTTCTGTTGATTTACTTTCAATCAATATAGATCAGATTTGCCTATTCTAGGTTTTTTTAAATAATTGTAATCATATTGTGATTACCTTTTTTCTCTCTAATATTTTTCACAGCATGACACAAAGTATTTAGATCCATGTTGATATATAAATTAGTATTTATTACATTTATTGCAAAGTAATATTTCATTGAACACATATGGCCATATTTATCCATTTACTTCTTGATGAGACTTCAGCTTGTTTTTAGTTTAGAAAACTAAAAGAAAATAGAAAAACTATTAGAAATAAAGCTTCTGGAAGCATTAATGTGCTAGTCTTTGTGTGGGCAGATTTGTTTTTTCTTTCTTTCTTTTTTTTTTTTTGAGGGTTAGTCCCTCCTGTAAAAATTCAGGGAGTACTCCCAGTAATATTTTGCCATCTGAGCCATATGGTTTAATGCTTAGTCAAAACATGCAATTCTGCTCAGGCGTAGATGAACTGGGGGGCCACCAAGACAACAATGCTTAGCACCTGTAGTATTGAACACCTGGTGTGCATCGGGCTCATGCAGTACAGGACACCAAACTCAGGGCCTGTGTTGTCACACTTTGAGCTTTAGCTCAGTCTCTTTAATCACTTCTTTAAGACCATAGGGGATGCCGGGATCAAACCCAGGTGAGCTGTGTGCAAGGCAAAATGCCTTGCCTGCTATGCTATCATTCTGGACCCTCCTTGTTTATCCCATTTTGATTGCATCAAATTCTTCCCTTATTTCCGTCCTCTAATTACTTTAGTTTAAATTTGATCTGTTTGTTTCCTGACTGTTGGAATAAAATAAAATTTAAAAATTAAGGTTGAAAATTTATATAATTGAACTTGAGAATTTTATTAATTTTTCTCACCTATCATGTTTTGTTATATATAACACTCATAACTAAGGTGTACAATATGATTTGTACATATATATGTATATATATATATATATATATTGCAGGAATTTTCTTCTTAAGCATGTTAACAACTACCAATGGTCTCAAGAATCACTTTGTCTTTATCTCACAAATTCTGACATATATGTCATCATTCATTTACATGATATTGAAATAGCTTAAACCTGACTTTACAAACTGAATTCAAATGAAGTAATTTTGGGTCTAGAGAGATAGTACAGGGGACTGAGAGCTTGCCTTATGCACAACTGACCTTGGTTTGAACTTTAGCACCATGTATGATCCTCCAAGTAAGACTGGGCATAATCCCTGAGCACCAAGCCAGGGTTAGGCCTGAAGACAGCCAAGTATGACCCAAACCCCTCACTCTCCAAGTACCCACCCCCAAAAAAGCAAAAAATAAATTGTGGGATGGAAATTCCTGAATAATCAAGGAAAAAGTATAACAGTTGCATGACATTTAAAACTTTGTCTCAGGTTTATAGAGATACAGTACAAGAGTTAGTAATTGCCTTGTATTTGACCAATCCCAGTTCTAATCCACAGTGCTGTGTATGGTCTCTGAAACACCATCAGGAATGATACCTGAGCACAGAGTCAGAAATATTCGGAACACTGCTGCACGTGGCTCCCAAACCCCAAAAAGCAAAATAATAAAGCAACATAGAATTTTTTGTTATAACATTAAAAACTCTTATGTTTAGGAGAATGAAGAAACAGTCAAATTAATAATGATTTAACATTATTTGTATCACTTGCATCACTTGTCTTCCCATTGTTCATTGATTTGCTCGAGTGGGCGCCAGTAATGTCTCCATTTGTTCCTGTCATGTGCTAGTGTAGCCCAACGGCATCTGCTCACTCCAGGAACATGAAGAGCCTCAAACAGTTGGTTCAAGTCAAGAGAATGAGGTATATTATTGTTACTGTTTTTGTCATATCAAATACAACACGGGTAGCTTGCCAGGCTCTGCCGTGTGGGCAGGACACTCTTGGCAGGAGACTCTCAGTTCTTGCACAGATTAGAGTGCTAAAGGTAATTTTGATAAGTCAATATGGTATAAGCACTTATCTATACATTAATAGTTGGTCCCTGTGAGAAGGTTAGAGAAAATTAAGTTTTAGAACTTGAATAGTTCTAGATTCAATAATTTTAATGCTGTAGCATACAGTAATTTTAAAACATTACAAACATTGAGAATCACTGTGAGTTTTAAAATGAAAGAGTGAAAATGTTTTAACACATATGTGGTGATAGTTTCACAGCAAATAAATGTCTGATCCTTTACCAAGCTGCACATTTGGTCATGTTACAATGGGAAATTTAATAACTGTGTTTATGTGACCACAAGGTCAAAAAGCAAACCAGGACTAGTTCCAATAATGCTTGCTGCTTCTTCCTTGTGAACTGTCATACTCTGAAGTTTCAGATTAGTTTCTAACATCATATTTTTAGTACATTTAGTACCTTAGTACAATGCTATGAAATACTCGGCTTCCTTTTTTAAACAATATTTACTGGCATCACTTCCTCTGTACCTCTTTTATTCTAAGTACTTTCCTCATTTATGACACCATCACTAGGTTCCTCTAATTTTTAAGTCTAGAGTTTTCCCAATGTACAGTTATATTGCAATATTAACTTTTTCTCTGTTCGCATTTTTTCAAGTTCCATTGGTATTCATATTTCACTCCTACTGAGATCATTTTTGTCTGTTTGATGTGCCTTCTTTCATAGGCATGGTGTTTGGTAGGTTTGGGGGCTGCACCAGAAATGCTCAGGAGCTACTCCTGATTTAGTGCTCTGGGGTCATTCCTGATGATGCATGGAGGAGCATGTGTCGTCCTGCTAATGAAACCCAGGCCTCCTGCACGCAGAGCATGCTCGTCACCTCATTGAGCTATCTTTTCTGCCCAGTTTGTTGCACTTTCATATTCAATAGTTAGTTCCTTCTTTGTGTCACCTATTTTGTAAACTGTCATGTGGTTTACCAATGGGACGCAAGAAGGAAACAAGCTTTAGTTAATGTGTGTGCGCTGAATGAGAGAGACAAGAACAGATGATGGGTAAGTTTTGGAAGAAGTGGTCTACTGCATCATATGTTCATCTGGTTTGTTTTTTGTTTTGCTTTGCATCGTGATTCCTGGACTGATGAGCTAACATAAAGCGTAGCCAGGAGTGATCCCTGAGCACAAAGTCAGGAGTAAGCTTTGAGTGCAGCAGGTGTGACCTCCCCCAAAAAACACAAAAAAAGAAGTGGGGAAAAGAAATGCACCCAGTTTGTGAGGGGAAATGAGAATGTTCTAGAAGATTCTCAGAGATAGCTGGCTGTCTGCAGTAGCTGTTGAGTAAGGTGGACGCCACAGCAACTCGTTCATCTCCGGACTCTGAGTCCATGGACAGGGCCATCCGTGGGAATCTGATGACACTCAGGTCACTCTCCTCTCCCTGCAGAGAGTCCCAAATCTTGTCACTTTGTAACTGCACAAGATACTGCACAGCAATAGGGGACCTTAGGAGGGAAAGTGATTTTGGAGTGATTAGGTGGGTAAAATTTGCTTTCTCAATATAGAACAAAAATACAACTTTATTTGTTCCAGAAACCTACAAAAGTACAAGTGAAGAGCAAAGTGTGGATCTCCAAATAACCAAGAGATTATTAACAAAATCTCTTGTTTGCTCCCAAGAGAATTACATTTCAGCAGGACCATGACAGATAAAGCATGTACATTTGACTGTGAGGAAAAATCACCTCACTGCACTGAGGGCAAGAACTCTACCTCTGCGCTGAGCTTCTAAGACCTCAGCATTTAGTTGACAAAGACAGATTAACAAAAGAAGGATCTACGTAGTCACTTGATGATAACGATATTACAAGGCCTGGTAGTCCAGTAAAAGAGAATTGAAAACCCAAAGAAACAATTGGGCCAATTGAAGCTTAGAAACGATTTTAACAAATAATTATAAACTGTGGAGACAAGACAAAGGAAAAAGAGGTTTGTAAATGGTGAGAAAGCAATGAGGAAATACCTGACGGACCCTAATGGGAGATAAGAGCTATTCAGTTTTATCTGGGCTGATGCAAGCAGCTGCAATCATGAGAATGTAATTATATTCCAGGCACAAAGAGATACCTTGATGAAGGAAAGCAGCAGGAAACTAAAATGTCTCTGACTGTTAAAAATCTGAGAGTTCTTTTCTATATCTGCTCTCTCCAATGTCTTCCAGTCAGCAGAATCATATGCCTAAGCAATGTATTTTGGGGTGACTTGTCTTAATCCCTTTCAATGTACTGAGTAGTGTAGAATGAGTTCTCTGCTCCAAGCATATCTGGGAGAGTCCTGTTCCACTGTCAATCAAGGGAGAGACTAAGTGACCATCAAGAAAGCGTTTTTGGGCAATAAGCCAAAAAGTTGGAAGGTGGTGGACTCGTGTCCTCAAAGAAACCGTCTTTTCTACATAGTCACAAGAAATAAACAGAATGATGAATTCAAAATAATAAATTCAGAACAGTAATAAATGCCACAAAAATGAATTCCTTCTGATCTCCTACAGTGTATTTTATTTTATCTTCAAACTTAAACAAACTTAGGACACAGTGAGGATCACTGACCTTATCTGCAGGCTTTGGTGCAGGGGAGAATGAGACTAGCTTTCTTGTCTTGGAGTTTGCTGCTCCTAATTTCTTTGAGCTGGTGTAGCAAGGACAGTGAGATTCACAGCAATGATTAGTTTGTTTTAGGAAAAAATAATGCTTGTTTCTTTACATATCAGTCTTAAAACTCCCCAATTTTTTACTCAGGGGGATGGTTAAAAATAAAAGCTCTCCATGAGGGAGTGATTGCTCTTATTCTTCAGTTTCCTCATCAGTCACTGTTCTGTGAGTATCTCTGCTTTGTCTGCTACTCCAGGAGAAAGGGAAACGTCCTAGATTGGGAATAAATTTCACCTTGATGTTCACAGAACACAGCACGATGTCTATCAGATATTGATGCTTTGCTTCTGTTGTTTGTCAGTTTGGAGATTGCACACATAGTGCTCATGGATGTATAATGTTAAGAAGCAAAATCTATATAAGTATACAGGTAGATATAATTAGCTTAAGTGTCTCATGTATCAAACAGCATTGTATCTAATAAGTAGAAAGGCTTTCCCAGGAGCTATACAAAAAGTAATGAGATAAGGAAGACAGTGAATTAGTTTCGGGCATTGTCACCTTCCCAGTGGAGAGGTGGGAGAAATATGAGGGGTCTGCCAGACATTATTCATTATGGGGGAAATTCCAGGCTGTCAGTTAACAGTACTGATAAGAACTAGACTGCAATTAAATTCGGTATTAAGCCTTGCTTAGGAAGTTTCTCCATTTTATTTTATTTCTGGGAGGGGGCTATTTGCCAGCAGTGCTGGGGAGACCATGTAATGCTGGGAATTGACCTGGGGCTCTGCATATGCCTGGCATCACCCTGGGCTCCCAAATGTCTCTGTTTTAGACCCATGGTCCCTCCTTGCTTTAACCAGTAAAGAACAAACATGCTATCACTATGTCCATACTACAGGTGAGAAAAGATGAAAATTGGTATACAATTGAAAGGGCCTTAAATACCTTCCAAAGGAAGCAAATTCATTCTAGTGAAATCAGGCCAAAGATCCATACTGGAGAAGAATATTGTCCAGTGAGCTTAAAGAAAAGAATAGTTTGTCCTCAGTTTACTCTTCTGCCATAAGCACAATCCTTATATTTTTATAGTTAAGTTTGCAGATAAAAAAAATGTACCTCAGGTACATTTCTTGAAGGAAGGTTTTTTAAAAACCTTGAAGGGAGGCTTTTTTTAAAGAAAAAGACAAACTTATTTTTTACTGAATCACTATGAGTTACACCGTTATAAAGCTGTTCATGATCAGGTTTAGGTTTAAGTCTTACAGTGTTCCATCACCCACCCTCGACCAGTGCACATTTCCCACCACCAATGTCGTCCCTCCTAGCACAGACCTCCACCTCCTAGCCTGCCTCTATGTCAGGCATCTTTCTTCTCTCTCTCTTTCTCTCTCTCTCATTTTGGTAATTGTGATTTGAAATACAGAGGTTACCATGTTTGGTCCTTTACCTGCTTTCAGCATGCAACTCTTACCCAAGGTGATCACTCCCAACTATCCTTATCATAGTGGTCCCTACTGCATTCCAACTGCCTTTTCCCCAGTACTTACTACTGTGCCCACTAGTCTGCAGACCACCTTTCTTCCTTATTCTTTCCCTATAAAAACATTTTTTTTAGCTATACAGACAAAATGGCTGCTTTGAGCAAAGACATCTGCCATCTTCCAACCTGCCAGCTTGTTGTTAATAAAACTCTTTGTCAACCCATTGCCTTGTGGCTGGATTGTTTGGCCCTTGAGCAGCATTGAGTGAGATCTTCAAGGTTACTCTAGGATCCATGGATCTCATGTTCTCCTGCAACAGACAATACATTAACTTACAAGGCAAAATTCTTATTCTCACCTCATTTTTCCACAGCTAGCCACAGTAACCAATTATAAACTCATAGTGCTATGTGGCAGACATGACATGGAGACAGACATGGAGCAGACATGGAGACAGACATGGGGCAGAGCTGCTACTGGCTCTCACTGTGCCCAGCCGCTCATGAGGTGCCCATGTCAAACCATGGCAGGTTCTAGCCCTGGCCCACCACCCCAGCAGAGCCTCACAACAAGCCAGACGACGCCCCACTCCATGAGGACCTCCATTTTCCACATCCGAACTTCATCCTCGTCAGAACTCCACCCAGCAGACCAGCCTATCACAGCCCGGCTCATGCGGCCGCAAGCGGCCATGCAGTTCATCAATAAATGCTGGATTTTGAGATGACTACAAGAGTACGCTACCCACACGGCAGAGCCTGGCAAGCTACCCGTGTCGTATTTAATATGCCAGATACCAGTAACAATTACAGATCTCATTCCCATGACCTAATGGAATGGTTTGAGGCTCTTTATGTTCCTGGAGCAAGCAGGTGTCCTTGGGCTCTACCTGCATGAGACAGGTCATATGGAGATGTTATTGGTGCCAGCTCGAGCAAATAGAAGATGAACGGGAAGACAGTGATACAGTGCTATGTGGATGGATGGTGTGCAGTGTTCTAGAGGAAGTAAGTAAAGCAGAAGGTGATTTTGTAGAGCAACATAGGAATTAATGGTTCTCTAAAACTAGGAGGCACCTAACAAGGATTAAGGCAGGCTAAGACAAAGAAATCCAGGCTGCCGTGGAGGCGCAGAGAGTGAAGCTTTCTTCATGGGGGAAGCCTGTTGGAAAACCAGCACATGTTCACATACTTAAGAGGATTTCAATTCTAAAATCTAATGATTTGTAATTATCATCCAGGCATTCTTTATTTTTTAACAAAGAATGGTCATTTTCATTATATCCTGGGTTTCTCCAGTTATACAGCTGATGCCAGTCAGGAGACAATGAACTGGAAGGAAAATACACAAAGAGAGAAGATAAGAAGAGGTATGAGAGAAGTTATTCCATCAGCATTGTCTTGGGATTGGACTCAAGACTTTGGAATAAAAGCCTTGGTGTCAAACCATAAGCCCCCCAGGACAACCAGGAGGAGTGACGAGGCAGAGACACCTGAGTGCGCACTCAACAGTTCATAGATAAAATAATTAAAAGGCTCCTGAGACATCAGGGTGAAGGCCTTTGGTATTCTCTCACTTGCTTGATTCACTTCAGAGCTCACACCACCCTTCTGTTGTGGCATTCCAGGAAAGCTTTCTGGGTTGTGGCAGGGAGCACTCAGGCTTCTTTCCTTTGAAGATAAAAATCAAGAATTGGACATCCTTTGCTATGATTATATGCTGGCATTTGTAATATGCAAAGAGGTACCCAGACACAAAGGCGATTGCAACTGTGCATGTGTGTGTGAAGAAGCGCTGGTGGGAACGATATAGAGATTGAGAATAAGCTCATCATAAACTTGGACATCATTTTTTTGTTTTGTTTTTGGTAATTATCCGTTGCTACAGCTTGCTAGGAAATAGTCCCAATCATTAATATCACATCTGAGAACCTGTAAAGCACCCTCACGCTTGACACACTATGGTTAGGAGTGTCCCCTAATCCCTTTTACATGATTTGAAACAAAAGATGACAATCTGCTTTATCTAACGCAGTTCCTCGGTGAATTCATCGTTACCACTGTCATCTTCCTTACCAGATAAGAGTTCTTCACGCACAACTGGTCTAACATTTGTCTTTGCATGCAGTTTTTTCTCTCTTCACTAAAAATGGAATGAGAAATAATTGAACACTTTGTCCTTCATTTCCAACTAGAACAAGTTAAAAAAAAAGAGAAGCTTTACAGGAAGGAAAGTCCCTTCTGTCATTTTTTGTGAACATCTTTATAAAAATTCAATATATTTGAGTCTGTGCTTGACTTAAAGCAAGCCTGACAATAATCCTTGTCCTCAGGGAAGAAATCTTATATCTTGATGATGTGGGAGAATACACAAAGTGTACCTCTTCACTGATAAGGGGTAGGGGGGAGGTGTGGATACCAACTGTATGGGTATATTGAACATCCATAATTATGTTACAAAAGTCTATTATGGTATAAATACAATACATTAGTAATTAGATGAGATTTCAATTTAAAAAGGCAACAAAGGGACTTTTATTAATTCTTAAATGTCAGGACATTTTCCTGCCATTTAACTTAAGTATAAACAGTACTGTTGACCTCAGTAACTCCAAATAATTCTTTTTGCTCTATGTCCTTTGCAAACCGCCTGTCGTTCAGGCCTGCAGTGGATACTTCATGTGGCCAGTAATGAAAAAGTATTTGTTTAATATAAAGAATAATTTTTTAACTTAAATTAGCCAATTTATCATGAGCTATTAAAGTATCAAAGAGGTGAAAATTTGGGTGGTCTTCCAAGTCTTTCATTGTAGTGGTGTATGGGGGCAGGGGAGAGGGTGGTGGAGGTCCCTGTTCCAGGGGCTCACTGTGCCAGGTATTGCATTTTTACTGTGGCATTGGTAGTCACACTTAAAGATGAAGGGCTGTACTTGTACCAGGAGTCAAATTTATGATCTAGCTTATGCAAGACAGGTAATGTACAACTCAGCTCACATCCTCAGACCCACCTTTGGTCTTCTGATTGCAGGTTTTCCTGTGATGCCAGGGTGGTGGTATGGGTTCAGGCACCACCATCAACTACTGTTTTGCAGAAATGTCAGTGCCAGATTTTACAACTCATGTCTTCATCACAGCAAACACATATGTATTTCTTGTGTTCATTGATCCAAGTTTTCTTGATCACCTTCCTGAGGGATACACAATAATGTATTTATGAAAGTGTCTGACCTTCTTGGTGAGTTTGGCCATGTTGCTTCAAACTAAATCTGAACATAGAATAATATTGGTTTAAGTGGGAATAACTGAGCAAAGGTTGCCAGAATAAAAGAGATCTCCTTGTACCAGGCCTCTCCTCAGACTATCCTTGAACTCCTCACCCCTAGGACCACTCTCTTTAGATGGGAAGGAAGAGAGAGGAAGCCACAGGGTTTGATCTTCTTGATCTGATTAGAACTGGTTCTTCATTATCTCATTAGACAAACCTGAGACATAATTATAAATGAAGGCTATTTTATCTGTCCTTTCCACTCACTGATATGGCTTTTTAGCTTTTCTTTAAATGGTAGCACAAAATAGCATCACCTTACCTAGGATAGTCTATTCAACTCTTGAAACAAAAAATTTTAACAATGTTATTTCATGTGTTCAATAAAAATCTATTTTTAGGTCATGTACACTAGCTTTGAACTTAAGAGGGCATTATATGTCCTTTATGGCTACAGCTTATGGCTTAAAAACAACATCTGTAAAATAATATAAAGCTGGAAAGGGTTCCAGAGAACGAACAAACTTGGAAACTGAGTACAGCTCTTGTTGCAAAAATGTTTGGTGCAGGGGGATCAGATGTCTTTGGCAGACATTGATGGTTTGGATTTAGTGATATAAGTAAATCATAAACTAAAATAATTTTGTAGGAAGGTACTATAAAGAGGAAGTTAAAAATTATTACTGACAAAGGTATAATGGAAGAAAGGGAAAATTGACAATTGTAACCCAAAGCAGTTATGTTAATTAGGTTACAAATGCATTAATAGAATATGACATTATTATGTTAGTAATAACAAGATAGAAAATAACAAACACTCATAATTGAAGTCTAAAATTTGTTGGTGTTGAAGTGAAATAATAATTATGTGGGAGAGTTATCAAAGGAGTAAGAATAGAAATGCCAGTTGAGCCAGCAATTCCACTCATTGGAAACACAAGAACACTAATGCAAAAGGACATATGCACATCTTTATTCGTTGTGGCACTTAGCACAATTGCCAGGATATAGAATCAATGTAGGTAACTAACAGCAGAATGTTTGAACCACAGATGCAACCAGGCAGAGAAGTTACTAGCTTTCCCTTTTGTGCATGTTTGCTTTATGGCCACGTGATTTATCTCCAAATTACCAAGAATATTCTACCCACCCCTTTCAGAGAGCCTGGCAAGCTACTGAGAGTATACTGCCCTCCCACATTGCAGAGCCTGGCAAGCTGTCCCATGCATATTTGATATGCCAAAACCAGTAATAACAATATAATGGTCTGGCATAGAAAAAATATGGGTCCCCTGGGATGAACCCAGAGCCACAACAGAGCCTGGCAAGATACCCGTGGTGTATTCGATATGCTAAAAATAGTAACAATAATGGACCTTATTGCCAATGAATAGAGACGTTACTGGCACCCACTAGAGCAAATCGATGAATAATGGGAAGACAAGTGACAAGATCCTGTTCACAGGACAAGAGAATGCAAAGTATCAAAGGTGGGGTGGGGAGTGTCTAAATTACCCTGGACATTAGATTATAGCAATAAGTATAGGGAAGAATAAGCAATAAGTATAGGGAAGAAAACAAATTGAGTAGGAAATAAAGAAGAGGTCTACTGGAGGTAACAGCAGCAGAGTCCAGGAGCCCCAAGCACATTGATGATGTAGGTTTAAAATATATGTATATGCTTAAACCGTGTGACTCAGGCTTTACTCCTGACTCTGCACTCAGAAATACTCCTGGCAGTTCTTGGGGGACTGTATGGGATGCTGAATCTAACCCGGCCAGTCATATGCACGGCAAGTGCTTACTCACTGTACTATCTCTCTGGCCCAAGAGAAGTCTGCTTAAACAAGGATAGATAAGACACTCTATGGGACATCCACTGTAAGTTTGAAAATGCAATATCTTTATAAATACCTCTTACATAAAAAGCAATCATCTGAACCATCATCACAAAAGTTTATTTCCTAATTTTGAGATTTTTTATTTCTAAAAACCCACATTATCCCCCCAGGCATAGCTTCATTTAAAACTTTTTGCTCTAAGTAATATAGTTAATAATGATTTAGGAAATTTGCCAAGCATATTAGGTATGTGCTGTAGAATTCAGTATCTTCTCTGCATTTTTATAAGAGTTTGTTTTACTAATAGTTTATTAAAATTGTTTTTATTACTCCCTTACAACAAAAATTAAGAGCTTTTCTAATGTTATATGCACTCTCACAAGGCCAATAATATTCTCCAAGTATATAAATTGTCGTCCAAAGCAATGCGTTAAGAAAAATCAACACTCAGGAACTCCTGAGTGTAGAGCAAGGAATAGCCACTGAGCACTGCTGGGTGTGGCTCAAACATCCCCCCAAAAAAAAAAATGGAAGCAAACGAAGAAGCAAAGATAAAAAACAAAAGGTATGGCATGAATTTGTTCATCCCTGTACTTTCCTATTATCAGAGAAGCAACAGATATTCTTTCAAAAAATAAATAACAAATTCACATTAAAAACATTAAAACTCCTGGACAGGGATGTAACTCAGTATACCACTTTCCTTGCACGTGTAAGACATTGTGTTTAATCCCAAATAGTTCACATGAAAGAAGAGAAAAGAAAGTCCAGGATCTCTCCAACATATCTTTCCCCTTTGCACTCAGAGGAAACTGGCCTTACTCTGTAGGAAAGGAGTATTAAGTATGACAATACTTCCTTAGACAACTCATTGAAAAACACAGGAAAAGCAGTTGTAATATTTCACATAAAAATTCGTGAAGTGTTGTATAACTTAAACAATGAATGATTCTTTAATAAACCTTTATCGGTATTAACCCAGATATAGTTTCCTATAAATAACATGACCTCATAAAATAAACTTTTACACCTGATTAGTCATCCTGAAAATAATTGCTCGTTTTTGATTCATTCAGAATGCATGTGTTGGGCTCGCCCTCAAAGGAAATAATTGCTTATATCTTTTTACCAATAATGGTAAAGAAAGAAACTGAGTTTCTCAGTAGCTTATACTTTACCCATAAGTTCAATTATTGTGTTATAAAATAAATCACGTTTATATCTTTATTGATCATATCCATGTATGTTCATACATATTACATAAGGAATATACTAACATATCCATATAGAAACATATAACTGAAATCTTTACTGTTTTAAAGTAGAAAATATGTTTCACTATCTAACACTTGTGAAGTTACATCTATACCAATAAAGTAAGAAGAAATTCTCTGTGATCTAAAAAGAGTTATTCTGACTTGCCCTTCTATGCATTCTGTATAGGCAATAGGCATACTTGCTCTCCTTACATATACTGCAGTTTCCTAACCTCAGATTTCTTCTCTACTGCAATAAAGCAAAATACCAGCTTTTCCTTAGAAGATATGGTGGATTGTTGAGCTTTGTGGTAGTCATCATAAATTGCTTTTCAATGAGACATTTAATTTTTTGATCCATATTCCATATTCATAAACTTAATGGTTTGTATGCCAGAGATGGTAGCTCTTAGATCTCTGTTCATTCAGTGAGTTGTTTAGAAGTCGATATGTTAGAGAGGCAGAATTTGAACTCACATAAGTGCTCTGAAAACCATATTATTTCTATAAATATTCATATTATTTCTATAAATATTTAACTGGTCAATATCATCTTTGCCAGCCTAAAGTCTGTAAGTTCTAAGTGATCACAGAGATAACTGTGTGTAATGGTTGTGCATCATTTGACTGCCAATTGTGTTTTCAGCAGTATCTCATGAGATCAGGGCAGAATGTGAGTATGTGCTGGTTCTCAGATGGCCCCACATGAGTCCTCAGAGGTATAAAAGCAAGCAGGTTTATAACTATGGTTGCAAACATGTGCAATTGATTTTTTGGACCCACATTCTACCTGATGAAAGAACTGCCTGACTCTTTTTGGATAACTGTATGAGACAGAGCATAAAATAATCTTATCTCTACTTCCTAAGTTCTTAGGCCAGACAAAAGGGAGTTGAACAAGATGAAAACAGTTTATAAATGTGTGCATGGTGCATAGGTCTAGGAGCACTCAATAGTGAGTAACTCAGAGAGAGTGGTCAAAACTCAGGATAATGTAGTGCTTAATGAAGTCCATTAGAGAAGTGACAAGACAAAAGAAAAGAAGTACATGTTTTTTGAGATGACACTGTGAAAAGATAAATATTTTGAGGACATAAAAATCACTTGTATCACTTGTCTTCCCGTTGTTCATCGATTTGCTTCAGTGGCACCAGTAACGTCTCCATTCGTCCCTGTCATATGCTAGTATGGCCCAAGGACATCTGCTTACTACAGGAACACGAAGAGCCTCAAATCATTTGTTCAGGTCAGGGGAATGAGGTCCATCATTATTACTGTTCTTGACATATTGAATACTACATGGGTAGCTTGCCAGGCTCTGCCACGTGGGTGGGATACTCCCGGTAGTAGGTAGGCTCTCAGTTTATTCATTTATTGATAAATTACGCAGCCTCAAGGCAGTCACACACAATGGGGAGAACAATAGCAGCTCTGCCCCATGTATCTGTGTCTCTGGTTTAAGCATATATGGGCTTGAAATAAGCTTCTCTATAGGGTGGGACTCTTCTGAGTGGGACTTGAAATCAGCTTTTCTCTTGGGTGGACCTCTGATGGGCTGTGGGTCCAGATGTTGAAAATGGCTGCCATCATGGTGTGGGGGTTCCTCTGGCTTCTTCTGAGATTCTATTGGGATGGTGGACCAGTGCCAGAACTCACCATCCCCCACCCGCCCCTGACACCTCATGATCAGCTGAGCACAGGGAGAGCCGGTAGCAGTTCTGCCCAGTTTATCTGTATCTTGTTTCTCTTCAGATTGTATAAATATAAAAATATAAAGGTTATTTTAGTAGAAATTAATACATTTGTTCCTCTAGTGTAAACTGGATTGGTAATCTTATATTGTAGCCAAAATTAAGAGTCACCCAGCCCTTCCAGGAGGAATGCCCTAAGGGGTGTGTGTGTGTGTGTGTGTTTGTGTATGTATGTGTTTGTGTGTATGTGTGTGTTTGTGTGTATGTGCTTGTTTCTTCTCAAACCAAGATGACAGATTCTAGAACAGCACATTCTTATCTGCATAACTCAAGAAAAGGAGGTCATAGTTCAGACACCTCTGCTTTGCCTTGTTTCTCACACATCTCAGACATGACACATGGGCTCTCTTTAGAAAGGTTTTGGCTTAAAGAATTTTACTATTCTGATGGGAAACCATCTGGTCTAATGAACCACATAAGGCTGGATAATAATTTTTATTTACCATGTATTAGACCATGCTCCAGCTGCTCACGAGGTGCCTGGGAGGGGTGGCGGGTTCTAGCCCTGGCCCACCACCCCAGCAGAGCCTCGCAACAAGCCAGATGACCACCCACTCCATGAGGGCTGCCATTTTCCACATCTGGTCTTCATCCTCGTCAGAACTCCACCCAGAAGACCAGCCTATCACAGCCCGGCTCGCAAGGCCATAGCGGCTGTGCAGTTCATCAATAAATGCTGGATTTAGAGATGACTACAATAATAAGTTACCCGCATGGCAGAACCTGGCAAGCTACTCTTGTCGTATTTGATATGCCAAATACCAGTAACAATTATAGACCTCATTCCCATGATCTGATGGAATGGTTTGAGGCTCTTTATGTTCCTGGAGCAAGGAGGTGCCCTTGGGCTCTACTTGCATGAGACAGGACATATGGAGATGTTACTGGTGCTCGCTCGAGCAAATTGATGATGAACAGTGATAAAGTGTTACAGTGATTAAACCACGCTAATAGAGAACATTTAATATTTATAAAAAATAAACTACTGCTGGAACTATTTTATAATTCTTTTTAGAGATGCTACCCTTGTTGCAAATAAATTTATCTGAGCAATGTTTAGAGAAAGGACTAGAGTCTTCATAAAGTGAGGTGTACTAAGTTGATGCTCATAACAATACTTTGCCATAGACACTATTAGAGTCCTATATTTTTTACCAGAAAATTGTTGGTAAAGATGGGGAATGTTGCATATTTCAGGATTAGACTCAGTATGTCAGACTCCAGATTCTGCTTTGTGCTTCCTTATTGTAGGCACAATGCTAACTTTCTTTCTTTGTTTGGGGGGGGTCACACCCCCTTTGTTTGGGGGGTGACGCTCAGAGGTTTCTTCTGGCTTTTCGCTCAGGAATTACTCCTGGCAGTGCTCGGGGGGACCATATGGGATGCAGGAGATTGAACTTGGGTTGGTCGCATGCAAGGCAAATGCCCTACCTGCTGTGCTATCGCTCAGGACCCGATACTAGCTTTCTCTAAGATGTCTCTGTCCTTACTTGGACATGTCTTTCTGGAAGATGGAAATATTGGTCACCCTCTTTTGCAGTTAGGAACTTGGTCATGTGTTTGGGATCAGATGTTCTCCCTTGCTGTTCCCTCCTTCCAGTATTCTTTGTACACAGTTCTGTTCTTGGTTGTATTATCTTTCCATTCCTCTACTTAGCTCTTGACTCACTGTTCTCAAGTCTTTGTAGCAGTACACTGCAAGTCCTGGCACAAAGCATGACACTGAGTCCAGGATTGTTGACCTTGGAAAGGATGGCAATGACTGTTGCTCACAGTTAGCTCTGCATCAACAGTGTTCACAAATGGAATATGCTTGAGATGATACTGAGAGGAAGATTTCCAGATCAAGCCACAGCCCTAAGGGCACCACTTATGTTCCCTTGCCTCAAAGAGTTCCATAGAAAGTCAGGAAGTTTCACTATGGAAACCCAGGTCTGGTGTGTCTGTGCAAACAGAAGGGGTCTAGTAGGTATTTGATGTCGTCTGCAGAAGTCCCTCATTAGGTAGAAACATTGGGATCATTTTCCTACTCTATTTTCCCCCTCCACCCCAAATCCTAGTTCTTTTGTAAGGAAAACAAAGGATTAAGCAGTCTAGAAAGCAAACTACCCCCCCCCCACACACACACACACTTACTACCTATTTAATGTATGATTTTGGCTGTCATTTTGCTTCCCTTAGCATTCATTTTATCACCTATACTATCAGCATTTTAATAATATATAGCCTGACTCCCTCATTGGTTTATGGAGATAAAAAGATTGTAAAAATGGAAGTCCTTTGTAAACCAAAGCACTCTACTTGTCTAAGGCATTACCTTCATCTACACATTCTGTCTTCACAGAGAGATTTATGTTTATAGATCCCTTTATAGATACGTCTCAGGAAATTCCTGGCAGTCCTGACACTCGGGTGTAATTTACTCATCAAGATACATTGGGAGATCCTCCTTATAAAATTTCTTATAAAAATTTCTATCTCTCTGGGGCTTCCTATTTTTGGCATCTCTAAAGTGAATGTATGATGTGCCTTTAGGCCAGTAAGCAAAACCACATCCCCAGCCCTCTTATCTTTGTTCTGAGAAGGAGGTCAAATTACAGGTGCTACCAGAAGGGAATTTCTTGCTTCCTTTTCTTGCTGAGACTAAGGCTAACCCTTCTAAACATCCCAGAGATACATGGTAAAGCGCGTGTGTGTGTTTGTGTGTGTGTGTGTATGTGCAGCACGTGCACATGAGGTGATAACTCAGGGATCACTCACCCTATAGCTTCAATACAAAAGCTGGTGCTTCTGTTGCAAGTCAGTGATTGGTGAATAAAATTAGCAGTGTCTTCCTGGCAGTGAAAGGAGACGGCTAGGGTCCAAAATCCAGGATATTCCAGAAAGGTTGGAGAGTGGCAGACGCAAAACAGAGGGTAGGGAGAGCCTAGATGGATTGAAGGAGATGGTGGTTAGACTGGGGCTCTGAGAGTAGTGAACTCAGATGATTGGATCCAGCTCTTCTTACTCCTAATTCTTATTCATGATGACCTCCCTCCATTTGTTTTTACTTAATTCATACTTTGATGCTATGAGAAATAGTTATTATTATTATTATTATTATTATTATTTGCAATTAACATGGATAGAAGCAAGGTGTCCTAGGTCCAATTTTTTGGCTCAATTTCTTCTCTTGACAGTCAGGAAGTACCAGGCTACCTTATACTGTGTCTTAGCAGCTTTGTGTTCTGTATGTGGAAGGTGGGAAGGCTTCTAACCCTATGATAAAGACCCTCTTTATCATGATAAAAGACCTCTGCACCAACCTCTAAGAGCCTGGTCATACTTCTAGGATTGGCCCATCCTCACACCTTGGACCAGTTTAGGGAGCCACAGTAGAATTCTGTGCCTGATGTGAAGGCTGTCTAAAGATCTGACAGGAAAGAAAACCACGCCTTTGAATTCTGAGATTAGGAAGTGATTAAACCCTCTTTAAACACTCAACTCCGTCCTCTCCCCGCATTCAGTAAAAGCTGTGGTTTCAGAGACAGGATTACCATGGAAGGCTGAGCAGGCTGTGCTCTGTCCAGTCATAAGGGACATGGGTATACTGTTGTTGTTGGAGACACTCCGTCGCTGAGGATTGAGGTGACCAGAGCACCGCATGCTTTTCCTTGATGTATATGGGTCCTGGAACTTTTCTGCTGTGGTGCTCTATGACACAGGTGCAGCCCAGTTGATTTATTTGAAGGATAAGAAGAGAAAAATGTCCTCCATTGATATTATTTAAATAAGACAATCCTCAGTTCCATCCTAAATACCTGAAAGCCTTACCAGTAACTGTGTTATCTGAGATCTGGGAATCACAGGAAAGTGGGTGATCTCTGCCAGACGCAACAGCCAAGAATGCAAGTAATCAAGTAATGTGTGTGCAGCCTGGCCATCACTCAATGAACAAAAGGGATTGGAAGGGGGAAAAGAAAGGAAAATTTGGAAACACACTTTTGCCAGACACAATATGGGCTTCCCAGTAAGTTTTGTTGTATTTTATGGGGTAGCCCAGGTCCAGTCTGTGGAAATTTACTTGTCACGGGGCCACAGCACTTGGCACTGCTCTCATCACCCCTCGCTGTGAAGTAAGTTTCCCATCTTGCTGAATTTTATGTACGTAGATGATCAGTTCCCCAAACTTTTAAGACTCATTCTTTTCTGGCCCTGGTGGGATCTTTTGTGAAATTTCCCCCATGTTCCCTTCAAGGAATTACATGTTGGGTCACTCTCCTTTGAGTCTAAGATTTCACATACACTGTCCTCAAGAGCACATAAAGAAATTCCCACCTTGCAAGCCCACAGTGAGGGAGGCAAGTCTGCCTAAAAGGCACAGCACTGAGGGACCAGGCACATCAAGATGAACTTCAAATTGTACATTTAAGCCAGGAACCTAAAATGTTCTGTAGGTTTCCTGATCTCTGAGCTACGTTTGCAGGTCCCTGTCTGTTCCATTTTTCTATGGACAGTTTTAGGAGAAAGCTTGAAAGCTCAACATGCGAATTCCTACATCTTAGTGGGAATGAGAAAATGTGTCACAAAATTGTTTTGGTTAGTCTCCTTTTTAATCCATCAATTTTGTGAAATGCTTCTGACTACTTAAAAATGTATTTATTTATTTATTTATTTGATGAGGAAGGGAGTCTCAGATTCATTCACATATGCCAAAAGGAATAAAAGAAATTTAAAAATGTTCAGGGATTAGAGCAATAGTACAGTGGGTAAGGCATTTGCCTTGCATGAAGCCAACTCTGGTCCTATCCCTGGCATTCAATATGGTTCCCCAAGCACTACCAGGAGTAATTCCTAAGTTCAGAGCCAGGAGCAACCCCTGAGCAATGTCAGGTGCACCCCAAAAGCTAAAACAAAACACAAAGTAAAACAAGAACATGTCCAAGCAAATTTTATGACTTCATTTTTCCTAATAGCTGAAAGTATTCCATTGTGTAAGTGTACCATAGTTTCTTTATCTACTCATCTGTTCTAAGAACTTGGATTGTTTCCAGATTTTGGCTATTGTGAATAGTACTGCAATGAACATAAGAGTGCAGATGACTTTTCTGCGTTGTGTTTTTTTTTTTTTTTGGCCACTAGGGTATATTCCCAGCAGTGGTATTGCTGGGTCATAATGAAGCTATATTTCTAGTTTTTTTTTTTTAGGAATGTCTATATTGTTTTACAGAAAGGCTGGCCTAATCAGCATTATACATGACTGTCATACATGGAGAACATCATGTTGAGTGAAATCAGTTAAAAGTATGCCCTGGAACTCTTGGGGTACCTGACAATAAGGAAGGGGGCAGGCTCCCTTTACTTCCAAGCCAGCAGAGTATGGACAGAATTCAAGAGTTCAGCAGAATTCCAAAGACCTTTACTGATCACCAGCTTGGGGAGATGAGGAGTACAGCTAGGACAGAGAAGGGATCACTATGACAATGATAGCTGGAAATGATCACTTGGACAAAACTGGGTGATAAAAGGTAGTAAAGTGATATGCATGATAGTCTTTCAGTACCAATATTGAAACCACAGTGCCTATATGGAAAGTGAGAGAGAAAGAGAGAGAAAGACACAGAGAGAGAGAGAGAGAGAGAGAGAGAGAGAGAGAGAGAGAGAGAAAGAAAAGTGTCTGCCTTCCTCTATAAGCATGGGAAGGTGAGCAGGACGTGAACTGGGGACATTTTTGGTGGGAAATGTGCACTGGTGAAAGAATGGGTGTTGGAGCATTGTATGTCTGAAGCCCAATCATATCATGAACAATTTTGAAACTATAATTCTCATGATGATTCAATAAAATATTTTTTCAAGGGCAGAGAAATTACTTTACCATATAAGCCTCTTTAACATTTTTTTTCAAAGTTTCAAATGAACTAGAGCTCATTTATACTCCAGTGGAAGACATGCAGGAAAACTCTTAAAGCCCTCAGGAAAGGCTGTTGTAATGGCTCCCAAATATACTAATTTAGTATTATTCAAATGTTTCTAATTTTAAGTGAATTATACTATATATAATCAGACAAAAAATCTACTTCACCTTTGACATAAGAAGCCTCTTTGTGACCCAGAATAAATTTCTCAATCCATCTCTCTTTAGTTTCCTCAGCCAGAAAAAAATGTTGGGCAAGTTGAATGATTACATAGTAAAGCAGGTGACTGACTTTATTTATAACATATCCATAAGATCAAAAACATATCTGGAGTAGGGTATAATACCATAATTAGTAATAAATATGTTTGGTGAAACCTGTACATTAATGAACTTCATTTATTATGACTCATCTTGAGCATTGTATTCAATAACGTCATTGTAAAAAAAGAAAGTGGCATAAAATAAGCCTTACATTTGACCACAGAAATTGAAAGGTAACTGGAAGAAAATCTTCATGGCTAATGTGGTTTCAGTAGACATAAATAACCAATGGGAAGCTTACAGGGAAAATGGACCATGTTCTCAGAACCACGGACCCTGTCATCAATCTTTGCCCTCCAGGAGTAACCTCACATCACAAAACTTGTACAAATCCTTTGAGGTGGGACCATCCATCTGCTCAGACAGACCATCTGGCTGCTCAGAAATCTTGGAGGTGGCTGTGGCAGAAATCTTCGGCAGCAAAGAATTTACAATGACCAGGAATTAATGACCTCAGGAATTGAAAATGCTAAAGGAAAGAATTGATGATTTCAGAAAAAAAAAATCAGTTCTTTTAATTCTCTTTCTTTCTTTCTTTCTTTTCTTTCTTTCTTTCTTTCTTTCTTTCTTTCTTTCTTTCTTTCTTTCTTTCTTTCTTTCTTTCTTTCTTTCTTTCTTTCTTTCTTTCTTTCTTTCTTTCTTTCTTTCTTTTCTTTCTTTCTTTCTTTCTTTCTTTCTTTCTTTCTTTCTTTCTTTCTTTCTTTCTTTCTTTCTTTCTTTCTTCCTTCCTTCCTTCCTTCTTTCCTTCCTTCCTTCCTTCCTTCCTTCCTTCCCTTCCTTCCTTCCTTCCCTTCCTTCCTTCCTTCCTTCCTTCCTTCCTTCCTTCCTTCCTTCCTTCCTTCCTTCCTTCCTTCCTTCCTTCCTTCCTTCCTTCCTTCCTTCATTTTTTTGAGGGCTACTTGGCAGGGCTAAGGGCTTCCTCTTGACTCTGTCCTCATGGAGTCCTGGGGATTAAAGTTAGCTGCCAAAAGAAAAACTGATTCTCCCCCACCCCTGCCCAAATTTTTATATGCTCATATCCAACTAGATAATGAAGGGCATTTCTTGAATTCAGTATGTGTTCCCATGGATGAGACTACATTGTGTGGAAGCATCTCCGGAAATACCCTTCTTTTCCAAAAGTAGCTCTAAGATCTAGGACACTTTTAGCATTTTGTAAGGGAAAAGAAACAAAACAAAGTATTTTGTCTTTGTCCATGGCCCTTGAGAAAGGAATGAAAACCTGCAAGTGCCAGGCACAAGTCGTGAGAAATACAACTGCCAATTGGCAAGGTTTGAAAACCACAGAAGCTATTCCTGTGTTTCTTATGCAGTTGGAACATAATCAAGTCTGTACTTGCTTACCTGAGCTCTTGCCACAAATGGAATATATTTGTGTCTACACACATAGAAATTTAGCATTGTAATTTCAGCTGCTCATCTTTTAGGGTAGGAATAAGAAATACTCTATCAGGGTTACACTCATACATGCACAAAGTAAATCCAGAGAGACAGCAAGTGAAAACTGTTTTAGGTACATTCAAACCCAGGATGCTTATTTGTGGAGAAAACTCCATATAATTTTTACTTTGCTTGATTATGAATCATATGAATTTATTTAAAAAAGGTTGTTAGGACTGAAGAGATGTACAGAGTTTAAGACACTTGCCATGCATGTGACCAAACCCAGTTAAATCGCTACCACCGCATAATGTGCCCTGAACGCCATCAGAAGTGATCCCTGAGAGCAGAGCCAGGAGTAAGTCCTGAGCAAAGCTGGATATGACCACAGAACCAAAAAAATAAAATAAATTAAACTTGTTTTAAAAATGGCAACCATTTCTTTAACTATTCACATATGTGTTGCCCAAATAATAGATTTTAATGTAATTCCTTAAAACTTTCACACATTAACTATCAGCAAAAACATAGATCACCGGTAAATTAAAATAATTCAAGTGTTTAATATATTTTTTTCTTTCACCCCTCCTTCCCTTCCTTTCATGGTTGATGCCACTGCAATTATAGTGACGGGGAGGGGGAGGGGTGTCACACACACTCAGGGCTGTGGCGATGGACAGCAGGTCTCCGTGCCTGTGCACTTGCCCAAGTGTTCACTGAGTCAAAGTCTTTAGGTATTTAAAAAAAAATTTATTTTGTGTCTGAGCCAAACATGTGGTGCTCAGGGCTTATGCCTTCCTCTATGGGACCACTCCTGATGGTGATTAGAGACTATATGTGGTACCAGGGATCAAACCCAAGTCTGCCGCACACAAGGCCTATGCCTTCCCTGCCGTATTATCTCTCCAGCCTAGGATCAGGTCTTTATTTGTGATGTCCTCATATGTTCTGGGGAGTCTCTGTCATGCTTACACTTGTGCTGTGCAGAGGGTCACATGCAGTTCTTGCATCTGTTTTGTTGTGGTCATTTTCCAGAAGTCACACCCTTTTTAACTTTGGTGCATTTACACAGCTGGCTGCAAGAGCTTGTCAGCTGTGTGACAAGAGCTTACTTGTCACCAGGAATTACATATTCCAGAGCTTCCCTGATCATGCTCAGATTTGGACCAGAGATTTAACTGTTGATTTGGACCAGAGATTTAACTGTTGATTTGGACCAGAGAGATAGTCCATCTTGAAGATGCTTCCTTGCACACAGCCTACCCTCATTGAATCGCTGGCACCCCATAGAGTCTCAAAGTCAGTCAGAATTGATACCTGAGTACAGAGCCAGGAGTAAGTCCTGAGAATCATGGATTTGGCCCCCAAACAAACAAAAATTAATTCTTGATCTATGCTGCAATACAAGCACTGAAGCAACAAAATAATGCTTAGTCATAGTATAACAAACTTTCTTGGAAACTCTAAATATTCCCTGCATTTTACAAATTTATAGCTACCTAAGAAAGATATCAGGTTATAATTTCTATAACCCATAAATTTTATCTGATAAAGTGTATTTGCCGATAAAAATAGAATACCTATATAGACATGAACCTGGATTATCTGTTTGGGTCATAGCATCAATTATTAGTCTTTATAAATGAAAAACAGAGATTTACAAATGCATAAGTAAGGAGGAACATTGAGTAAATGGCCACAAGTCAAATAATTCTGGTAGCTGCAAGAGAATAGGAGCAGGTTTTGTTTCTCCAAGAGTGTCTTGAGTGAAGTCAGTCTTGATTTTCAGAACCAAGAGTGAATGCATTCCTATTCTTTTAAATTGGTAATTTTCAGATCCTTTGTTATACAAACACAGGAAATAATTATATTCTCTAACATAAAATAAGCAAACAAAATGAAGACACGACTGTAGCTCAGTAACAGAGCTCATGCCTTGCATGTTCTCAGTCTTGGGTTTGAGCCATCACGAATCCACATAGTCCCCAGAGTACTGCAGGGCCTGAGCACTACATGTGGCTCCAAAGCATGGCAGGGTCCAAGGGCTATTTGTGCTACAAGAAGAGGAAGAAGAAGAACAAGGATAAGGATAAAAAGATGAAGGAGAAATGGAGATGGTGAAAGAGAAGGGGAAGGAAAGGGAGAAGGGAGAAGAAGTAGAAGAAGTAGTAGTAGTAGAAGAAGAAGAAGAAGAAGAAGAAGAAGAAGAAGAAGAAGAAGAAGAAGAAGAAGAAGAAGAAGAAGAAGAAGAAGGAAGAAGAAGAAGAAGAAGAAGAAGGAAGAAGAAGAAGAAGAAGAAGAAGAAGAAGAAGAAGGAAGAAGAAGAAGAAGGAAGGAGGAGGAGGAGGAGGAGGAGGAGGAGGAGGGAGAAGGGAGGAGCATTGATGAGGAGGGAAGAGGAGAATGGAGAAGGAAGAGGAGAGGGAAGGAGAGGGAGAGAAGGGAGGTGGAGGAGGAGGAGGAAAAGGAGAGAGGGAGATGGAGGAGAAAGGGTAAGAGGGCAGAGGAAGGGAAGGAAAGAGGAAGAGGGAGAAGGAAGAAGAGAAAGGAGGGATAAGAAAACAAAATCATATAAATGACATATAAGCTTCAAAAATGTTCTAATATCTTCATAACAAATGTGATGGCAGTGGTGTGGTAGATTGGATTGTCAATATTATTTCCCATTTTTCTTAATAATATTTCCTTGTTTTTCTAGAAAGATAGAGCTTCCTAAGGTTCTAGCAGTTATGTCATTCTAAGATTAAGACAGTTTAGGATCAGATGAGGTTGCACTTCTGGGTCTATTTTCAGCCCTTAACTTGGGTTGGCTCCTTGGGTATGGGTGATTTAAACACAATTCAATAATTTGAGTCTGTTCCACAGTTCATAGTTCAAGGAGGTTCTGTGAAAATGCTCTGGTTTTGTCATGGGAGTTTAATCGCCTTTTTAATTGATTTATTTTATTTAATATTCAGTGTCTTTAAGCTCTTTTGGCCAATTACTCTAATATAGCATCACAGTCTATGGGATACTAATGTTTCCCCTGAGTACCATTCATTATACTAACAAGGAAAATCACATAGATTCATTTTCTTGGATGGGCAATTAATTTTCTCTTTAATTACCTTATTTCCCTATTGAGATTATTTCCCTGAATTATTTCCCTATTGAGATTACTGCTGAACTGATTACTACACATGCCTCCCTTGCTCTCAAGTCTTTTACCTGGCGACCATGCACAAGCAGTTATTGTTGATCCGACTCCAGCATCCCTGGAGAGTGAGCAATTTTTAATTCTAATTAATAAGAATTAATGGTTCTTATCTCAGTGTTGTAAGATAGGAGATCTTAAAAGTTCTGAAACATTTCAATGAAGGCCCAGCATATCCATGTGCCACAAATAAGAGAATAAGATAGGGACATTGTGTACATTACGCAGGGCCTTTCCCCCACTGCTCGCTTTTACATGTTGGAAGTAATCAGGCTACATCCAATGATGCTCAGGGGCTGTTCCTGGCTCTGTGCACAGAGGTCACTCCAGGCTAGGCTTAGGTGACCACATACTGTGCTGGAGATCTAACCAGGGTAGACCACAATGTGCTTGTGGTCTACCCTGGATTAGTTCTCTGCCCCAACCACTCTGCTCTCATAGTGTGCTCTCCTAGTTTGCTAACTATATGCTAACTATAGCTATTGCTTTGGGGATCACAGCTATCTCTTGCTTCAAATGTTATTCAGGGAGAAAAAAAAGGTCAAGACACCATAGATATCCTTATTCTCTTTTGCCTTCCTCCAAAAAGGCAAAAGCACAGGAATAAAACAAGCCCCACAAAGTCTTTCTTAACAAACCCTTCCTCAACAAAGCAGACTTTAGTATACCGCTCATCAGCCAACACTATGCTGTCCTGACTTCAGGGGAGATCAGGAAAAGAGGTGCCCAGAATGTCTCTCTAGTAGCATGAGGCTGGCAAGGGAGAAGTGTAGGATAAGGGTTTTGATGAGCGAACTTCCCACTGTCCACATGACTTCTCTTGCATGTCTTCCTTATTCCTCTTTCGCTCTCTTTTATTTACATCTCTAAAATTCATCTCTTTCCCACTAAGCAAGGAAATTGCAAGTTTTCCTGGATACTAACTCATTCAATGAGGCTAAATTAGGTGGTGAATATGTTCATAGAAAGATTAACTACCTAAATAATAGAGATTGAGTATAATCTCTCAATCTTGATCAATGAACTTAATCTATTTTTTCTACTTTACCATTTATACACTTATATGGTTTAAAAATGTACTTTTGCTCAAGAACAGTGTTTTTCAACCTTTTTACAACTGCAGACCAGAAAAAAATAGGAAGAATATTGAGGACTGCTAAGAATATTTATGAAACAGTATTTATAGAGTACTTGTACATGATTCATGTGTACCATGCTCAATGCTGTAATCACTTTGTAAAATCCCCAGTCCATGAAATGCACTTAGTCGTTCAGTTTCAGAAGGATTCCATGGGGATAGTTGTTTAAAAAGTTCATGCTCCAAACTTCCTATCTCACACCCATCTGTAGAACAAAGATCATGAGGACCAAAGATTATCAACCAAGGAGATAGACCCTGGGAATCTCACAAGATTCTTACATGCCTAAAAGTCTGAGAATAAAAAAAGCAGAGTGCTTGTGGCCCAACTATAAATTCCTGGGGAAAGGCCCATAATTAGCTTGTTTGGGGCTAGTACATTCAAAGCGTAATGCTAAGGGAAAGCTGGTGGGTTCAGGACCCTGGTCCTGCTCTCCCATCAAAGGCATTAGGAGTAGACTCGCTCAGAATCATGAACAAAATTGAAAGAAACTCTTCTCACTCCTCTGCTATAGGGTTTGCAATTTGTAGCACACACGTGTGCATTTGCATTTCTCAGCTTCATTCTAATAATTGCATGTGAACATTTCTGCAACTCTACACTGCCTCTGGCCCAGATTTTAGTTGGATCCTGCCTGACATAGAGGTCACCTCATTTCCCAACTATTCTGGCCCACTCGTGCCTGACTAATGCCACTCAGCTCTGAAATGTCAGGTGGGTGTTTTGTTGGTGTATCACAAATCTGTTCTCTTTTAAGTTCAAAATGTATAGTCACAAATCATATGGGATGAAATGCAGTTGTTTTCTTTTGTCAGCACTTGAACTCAGATCTATTGTAGACCTTAAAAAGAACTGGTAAGCTAAAGTCTATAGCTTCCACCTATCCATGTTAAGATAATTCCTTAGTTCCAGTTGGAACTGTTGCCTCTTATGGTAAAGATACAGTACATCTAAGAGTTTTCATCCCTTATCTTCCCAGGGTAGAGTAGGAAGAGGGCTTAGGAATACCTTGAGTTCCCTTGAGGTCCTCTGCCTTTGATAGCCACTGTGTTTTCATGTTCCATGCCTAAGTAATTGTGGCTGGAACCATAATGTATCATTGTCTTTCCTACCTACCTTTTGATGTGGTGGGTAAGGAGCTAGTGCTGATGACTCCAGTTTTTGGCATATTCCTGACTAACCTCAAACCCCTTGTTTCTCTTTTTTTTTTTTTTTGGTTCACATCTCACAATGCTCAGGGGCTGTTCCTGGATCTACACTCAGGAATCGCTCCTTGAGAGTGCCCTGACGGACCATGTGGGATGCCGAGGACCAAAACCTAGTTGGCTACGTGCAAACTCCTTATTTTTGCATCCACCCAACTCTTTCTAGTTTTCTTGTGTTGTGCCAACTCCTGAAGTTCCTATGAACTCCACACTGAGGTTCCAAAACTCTTCAGTTGCCTAGTGGTAATATTATGTGACAGTTTTCTGCAAGGCTGTGCTAAGACCTGTGTACTTATGTGCCTTAGCATTCTCTTCAGCCAATGCTTATTCATGACCCAAGAGCCAGCTTGCTCCAACACCATTCCAATTTAAAGCATGTCATGAGACTGGCTTCCTTCCTGGGCTCTGCCCTGGAAAGTGCTAATAAGGATTCTCTAAATCTATTAAATGTCTTTACTATGCTCGACCTCAGATGTCATTGCAGCAGGCAACAGATTTTGCCACCAGATGTCTTGTTACTATCCAGCACCCTGTCTTATCCCCTCTGAACCACCTGCTCTTGCCCAGTCCCTTCGTGGAATAAGAGGACCAGTTGGCATCCACCACACACGATTCTGTGGAAGACGTGCACTTAGTCCTAAGTCTTCCAAACTCAGCCCTCAATTTTTAAATTGCACCTTTAAGAATCCCACGGGCTCTATTTTTGTCTCTCAACAAAGGCTGGTTCTCAGAATTAAAAGGCTTTGGTTTGCATATCATAGTGTTTGATCTATGTTTAAGAAACCCAGTCATAATTTTCATAAACTTCTCTATTCTGGTATGAACTGACTCTTTGATGGCCTATAGAATTTTATCTGTAGTTGAAAAGATGGGAAATGGGAAGATAAAAACAAAAGAGAACATGAAAATCCAGACAACTTTTCTTTTGCTTGTTTCTTGTGTGATTTTCTATTTATCTTTTAAAAAGTATTTTGTTATACCATCGTGAGATATGCAATTACAAAGATGTTCATATTTGGGATTCAGTCATACAGTGTTGTAGCACCCATCTCTCCACATTTCCCACCACCAATGTCCCTAATTCCCTCCCCACTACCCTAGCTTGCCTCTATGCAATTCTTTTATCCCCTTCACACACTCAATGATGTTGTCTTGGAGGAGTTTCCTGTGTGTTAATTTTGTAAGTTTAGACTTATTCCCATTAAGTATAGTTCTGAAGCCCCCCCACAGTATAATGTCCCTAAGCACAAGAATGCTAGAATGTATTATAAAGAAAATTATACTGACCTTGTTCAGACATGAGTAAGTCAGACTCAGTTAATCAATTATATAAAAAACTAAGATATCTTTAAACAGAGAAATAAAACCAAGTTTCCGTATAACTAATTGGTAGATTCAAATGTAACAAGAAATCTGCAGAATCCTGCAGATTTTCCTCTAGACATAAAGGTTCAGTATTTACTGAGGTAATGTTTACAGTGACTTGTAGAACAAAAGTACTGCAAATAATGTTAATAGATTGTATATGTTTATGACCTATGTAAAGGAAGTTGCAGACACTCTTAATCTTCTGCTTGTTCTTTTATCTTTAATTATCCACAAAGCTTATCTTACTAATGGACACAAAATAATCAAGTAGGCAGAAAAATACACCATATCTAGACACAGCTGTGTATAAATAAATTCAGGTTTCGCCTCTTGGATAGAAACAATCTCTTTGAGTCTCATTTTTTCTTATCTCTAAAATAAAAGCCTTTCAAATTTGTTGTGATGATTAAAATAAGATCGTGTTTAAGGTATAGAGCAGACATTTAACGAATTGTAAATATCATTCTGTTTAACAATCAACAAATCATTGATTTCTCAAGACAGCTCTAACTGGTTGTAGAGTCGAGGTAGTCATTCTAGTCAGTTCGTTCCTGTGGCTCACTTCAACTGGGTTGTGGGTTATATAATGGGGGGGGTGATAGGTTTATCCTCTAATATGATACCTCTAAGGTATTGGACATGTGGTAACCTTGAGACTTAAAATAAGGAAGAAAGCAATTCAATCGAAATCAGTTTGCCTGGTTTGTCATCATTTATTCTGGGCCAGTTTGGAATTCAGTAGGTATGTCAAGAAAAATGCAACTCTGAGGGTGGGTTTCTTTATTCCTTTCAGAAGAGAAGACTTTAAACTACACCCATCACAAGATGTGAACCAGGGAAACAACCTTTTATCTAGCATCAGTGACTCTAGGCAGAAAGAATTTTGTTGATAAAGAAACATGTATCTGATACTGAAACTGAATCATCCCTGCTTTGGTCAGGTTTTGATGACCATAGAGAAATGATAGGTTTCCCTGAGTCAACACTTATGTGTTTGTAAAAGCTGCATATGGGTCATTTAATAATGTTTTAAGAAAATCAAATCTCATAAAATACAGTGAATGTCACCTGTTAGTAGGATTAAAGTTGTTTCCGATTTGATGGCGCTGAAGTTTATATCTCACATGCTTGATTATACTTTATGCAATTGTATCTACTACATATGAGCTTGGTCCCAAGACTCTGTCCTAACTGTGCTTGGCATTTTCTTAGATGTTCATGTGCTTAAATGAATGACAATCCTTAGGTCCTACATATAATCTCAGTGATGGTTAAGTCTTGTTGCCTGTGGTTCCAGTGTGGGTATCAACTCCAACCTCTCTATTACAATTACCTTCAGTTCTTTGTGAAGTACCACACACGTAACTTTCAAAGTTTATTCACAAACCAACCTTGTCTCACTCCCCTCTTCTGCCACCAGACCACCCTATAAACCACAGTCAGTGACCTGCCCAACATCTTCATTGGCTGTTCTGCTTATTCTCTCTGCCAATGGAACTATCCCTTCACTTATAGCACATGAAATACAATGTTGTTTGAATAAGATTATATTTTATAATAAATGAAATTATATCTTCTTATTTCATCACCCATCATCTTCCATTATAATTAAAGCAGAGGTCTTACTCCATCTATATTTCAAAGTATGTTTCAACCCTTCTCTCTCATTTATCGCATTCCCCCTCTACCATTCATTGACTTTGTTTTTGCCAGAGTACCTTTATTTATTTATTTATTTATTTATTTATTTTTGCTTTTTGGGTCACACCCGGCGATGCTCAGGGGTTACTCCTGGCTCTGCACTCAGGAATTACTCCTGGCGGTGCTTCGGGACCATATGGGATGCCGGGGATAGAACCCGGGTTGGCCGCATGCAAGGCAAATGCCCTGCCCACTGGACTATCGCTCCGGCCCCAGAGTACCTTTATTCTTGACTCACAGTCCTTCCTGCCTGCTATTCCCTCTGTATGGAATGCTCTTTCCCATGATATTAGCCTCCTTTGGCTTTCTTTTCCATGGTTCCATACTCAGAAAAAAAAAGTCATTTGTTCAGACATCCTCCCTATCTATTTGGGTAGAGTACTCCCCCTTGCCACAAAACACCCTGTCACATTTTTGGCATTTGCATACACAGGCAATTCCACTCTTTAATTTCTTTCTTTTCTTTCTTTCGACTTCCTTTCCTTTTCTTTCTTGCTCTTGAGGGATTTTCCCCCATGCACCATTAAACATCATTAAAGCAAAGACTTTTCTTGTTCCTCATTCCTTACTAATTCTAGCACCTAAAACAGTACCTGACTCATTGTGTTTATTCAATAATTAAGTGTCATTCATTAGATGTTACTGTATGTCAGACGTTGTAGTTGGTTCATTAGATGTCTACCTCTGATTTTCAAAACAAACTTTCAGCTATTTAGCCATGAATGAGTTGAAGCACATCGAGATTACATGGCACAGCTAGTTAGTTGTGGATCCAGAGTGTTATCTGATATCAAAACCCATGCTTTGTTCTTAATCTTTCCATGTTTTTCAATCCAGCTTCACTTTCCATGATTTTCGTCTCCATATTTGTGATTATGTATGCTTGCTTTCATTCACATTTGACTTGTTGGTCTTTATGCAGTTTTTATTAATGAGTGCCATATTTTTTTGTTGAGGTGTGTGCTAATAATCATATTTTTAATAATCACATTTTTGCATTATTTTCCATTATAGGAACAAACAACACTTTAAAACCAAATGCAACAAAATGAATATTAATTACCATTAACTTCCTAAATCAATTTTTATGACTTATTCTTTTATCATAATCTCATCAGCTGTCTTATTTGCTTTCCCCTTTCCCACAGAGGTTTTCATTTTCTATTTCATTTTCTATTTCTGAGTTTGACCCTTGAGACAGACATGGGGCAGAGCTGCTACTTGCTCTCCCTGTGCCCAGCTGCTCACAAGGCGCCCAGGAAGGATGGCGGGTTCTAGCCCCTGGCCCGCCAACCCAGCAGAGCCTTGCAACAAGCCAGACGACCCCCCACTCCATGAGGGCCTCTGTTTTCCACATCCGGACTTCTCTCTCGTCAGAACTCCACCCAGCAGATCAGCCTATCACAGTCCGGCTTGCGTGGCCGCTTGTGGCTGCGCGGTTCATCAATAAATGCTGGACTTAGAGATGACTACAACAGTATGCTACCTGCACGGCAGAGCCTGGCAAGCTACCCGTGTTGTATTTGATATGCCAAATACCAGTAACAATTATAGACCTCATTCTGGAATGGATTGAGGCTCTTTATGTTCCTGGAGCAAGCAGATGCCCTTGGGCTCTACTAGCATGAAACAGGACATATGGAGATGTTACTGGGGCCCGCTCGAGCAAATCGATGATGAACGGGAATACAGTGATACAGTGATTTCAATTTACATAGAACATCAGATCCTTTAAAAGTGTTTCATTGACTTATCTATCTGCTTAGGGGTGATAAAGGAGTTTAGAAATAAAAATCATAATGAATACTTATACTGGAAGTTGCCCTAGCAGTTGAATTAGCATAATTCTGAATGTCTATGCTGCTGCCTATTTATATAAAATAAAAAGAGAGAGAGAGTGAAGGGGGCATATGTGGTGGGCCAGAGAAGGGTATGGGATGGTCACACAGCATGTGAGGAATCGCATTGCTCATGGATGACCCTACTTCAATCTCAGGTACTGAATATAGTCCCCTGAGTACCTCTAGTAGTGATGTCTAAGCACAGATCCAGCAGTAAGCACCCTACCTCCACCCCTACCCACCCCCCACACACACACACATAGAGGGTATAGAGTTGGTTGAATCAGGGGCAAAGACTTCTAAACTAGGCACAGGATGCATTTTTTTCATCTTTCCTTGGTTAGGTATATGTGAACCCTGGTGAGAATTATCCAAGAATCATGGTAAATAGTACAGATTAATATAACTCATAGACTTGCCTGATGCTGCCATAAGTGAACTCTGGGACTTTGCAACTTAAAGTCATTTGCATTGCCTTGAGGCCAGGGCCTCATGCTGAAGAGATTCCTCTTGCGCAAAACACAATAGGAGATTGGAGGCAGGAAGGGATACAGTTTGATTTTAATAACACTTGGGATGTCCTTATAATTTCTGTTGTAAGTCTACACTTCAGTGCTATTCTTCCTCCTATTTTCCACAGGTTCCAGCTTGGGACAAACTAGGATTTGCCAGAAGGAAGCCTGGCTATGTTGGGAACATCATTTAAGAATCGGCTCTACTAAGATCAAAGGAGAGATCATGCTGGCCCATTCAAAGGTGGGCCTGGGGCCAGAGCGATAGTCCAGCAGATGGGGCATTTGCCTTGCATGCAACTGATGTGGGATCAATTCCCAGCATCCCATATGGTCCCCTGAGCACTGCCAGGAGTATTCCTGAGTACAGAGCCAGGAGTAATCCCTGATGAGCATTGCCGGGTGTGACCCAAAAAGAAAAAGAAGGCAGGCCTGTAAGACTGTCTCAGTAAAACAAAGAGCAAAGCACTTCAAATATGCTGGGGCACAGTAGTATGGACAAAGCCTTGTGGGGTTCAGAGATAATCATCTAGTTGCATGGAGTTCATGGTCTGAAATTATAAAGTTATTTTCCTCATATTATACATCCTGAGATGCTTTTGTTTTTTTAGGTGAGATTCCTACACCAACCCCCTCTCCAAGGTGCTTTGTTTGCATAAGAGCCTTTTTGGGATAGAAGGGGTAGAGACCCTATTAATTATTATGCATATAGATCTGAGCTAGGTGTGGTTTACCTGGAAATTTTCATGTGAGTGCTGGTCTTTGACTTTTGCAAATGCTTGCCCAGAAGCAAGGTCTGCCTTTGGCAGTTGGCTCTTTTTGAGAGAGAAAAAAAACTGTGTTTGGGGAAGAAGCATCCATTTAGGTGGGGAGGCAGCTGGACCCGAGACATGGTCAGAGAGATCTGATCAGCAGCCACAGGTGTGGAAATCCCTCACTTTGGATTGTAGTAGCGCAGTTTGTTTAATTATAGGCAAAAAAGTAAAGCCATTTGGAACTGTGATGGACTCATGGATTTTGTCCATGAGTTTCAACTTT
>JAJIBD010010603.1:0-54169 GCA_021461705.1 Cryptotis parvus
AGAAGGAGGGAGGAGGGAGAACAGAAGTTAACACCAGGAAAGAGCAGTCTTGGGCAAGCTGGTGTCTGGGGTGGGGGGTCTTGCATGCAGCTGACCCAGTTTTACCCCAGTACCTATAGGGTCCTTGAGCACCATCAGGAATGATCGCTGAGTGTAGATCCAGGAGTAAGCCTTGAGTATCACAGCATATGACCACCACCCTGCCCCCACCCACTACCACCTCCACAGGAACAAAGACTAGGACACAGCCAGGGAGATAAGCACATGCTTTGCATGTGGAGGCTCAGGTTTGATCCCTGGACCCTGAGTACCGCTAGAAAGGGGCCAAACACACACACCCCACACACACACTAATCCCCCCCAACTATGTCATATGACTAAGGACACAGATTAGAACAGAAGAGGAATGTTTCTATCTCAATTAGTATTCACTCTTGGGGCCTGAGTGATAGCACAGCGGTAGGGCGTTTGCCTTGCACGGATCTCCAGCATCCCATATGGTCCCCGAGCACCACCAGGAGTAATTCCTGAGTGCAGAGCCAGGAGTAACCCCTGAGATTGCTGGGTGTGACCCAAAAAAAAAAAAAAAAACTCAAGCAGTATTCACTCTTGGATGAGTATTGCATACTTCTATGTTTTCAAATGAGAGACAAATGGCAATTTACATTCAAAAATAACTGTTTTTTTTTCTTTGTATATCTTGTGGAAAATTAGAACATATATATATAAACTTGGGCCAGGGGCTGGGAGAGAGCACAAAGTTAGGGTGACTGCCTTCCAAGTCAGCTCTCCCTAAATAGCCTACGCCCACTCTAACCCCGAATGGCCTTCCTGATGGCCTTCCCCAGAGGGGAGGGAGGATGACGCATGAAACACCAGTCTTCCCTCCTGCAGATGAGCACGTTCCCTTCAGCTAAGCCCTGCTTCTTGCTTCATTAACTTTCTAAACTATGGTATCTTCTGGGCTGCCTCCTCAAGCATGCAGCGCGTCCTTCCTGCGGACATGCACATTCCTGCTCTAGCTCCAAGAAGCATGACCGCTCCAAGCACTTCAGTTTTTCCTGAGATGAATTCCCAGGGACTTAGTTTATTAACCTGGCTAAATTATTTCCTAGTGAATGAGAAAACAGCTGTGTAATTCCTTCCTTTTATGGTACAGTTCTTCCTGAACTGACCCTAAAGTTTTCATAGCATGTGCAAGGAAATTAATTCATCTTAACTCAAGGTCTGGGTTAAGGTTTCCAAGGAAATCAGTTTCTTCCCACCACAGAGGGCATTGATATCAATGTTAGATAACTGAAGATTCTCTAAATTGTTGCCTCACTCAGGCCTGATGTGAAAGGTAGAAAAACAAATGTGTATGTGTGTATAAAATGCTAACACTCTCTTTGGTCTTCATAACCATGGTGTGAATGCTCCCACTTTTCAGGTAGAGCACATGTGTGGAAACTATAAACAAACATGAAGGGCCAAAGAGGAAAAGGAGGGGTGCTGGGAGGGAGATTTAAGGCCAAATGATAAAAGTTTTCTCCTGCTCTCAGTCCAAGCCTCTACCTTTAGTGAGTTTTCTTCAAGCTATTATTTATTGTTCTATAGTGAAACATCTGCACCAGGAAGGAGATTTGATTTTTTCTTTTCTCAGGAAACAATACACATGTAGCACAGTTAGAATGCATAATGTGTAAATATAGAATGCATATTGTGTGTGTAAATTTGTTTGAAGAGCAGTGCTGTTTTCAGAGGGATAGCAATGGAGTTCTGATGGTACAAACCATCTGTGGGGCAGGACCCCTCCTGGAAACTAGCGGCCAACTAGGCTGGTGGATCAACAGGAGGACCCAAGATACAGTGCCACTCAGGCCTGCAGTGCTGGGGGCAATCTGACCACCAAAGGAGCTTGGGAGCCTCCAGGGCACTTCCAGTGGTGCTCAGGGAACTCCAGCATGAACCCTGGAATGCTCAGTTCCTAGACCATGTGGAGTCAAACAGGGTAGGCTGCATGCAAAGTGCATGTGTGAACTGCTGTATTATTTCTTTAGGCCCCAAATAATCTTATGTTCATAAATATAATTAGAGACCAAGACATTTCACTTTTTGGGTCGGAGTGATAGCCCAGTGGGTAGGGCGTTTGCCTTGCCGCGGCCGGCCTGTGCCGGCCCGGGTTCGATCCCGGCATCCCATATGGTCCCCTGAGCACCGCCAGGAGTAATTCCTGAGTGCAGAGCCAGGAGTAACCCCTGAGTGTTGCGGGTGTGACCCAAAAAGAAAAAGAAAAAAAAAAAAGACATTTCACTTTTTTTGGCTCTATAAAATACTGATATGACAAAAATATTTTGACACCTCTTCCTCTCAGAAATCTAGGCAGCTTCTTTTTTTATTTTCGGGCTCTTGTGTACATAGCAGATTAGGAAAGTAAGACAAGAAATAACTATGAAGTTTAAAGGTTGCTTTCTTCTTTCATTATCATTATTATTTTCTTTGTGGTGCCAGGAATTGATCTCAGTGTAACATACGTGCAAGGCAAATATACTGTTGAACTATATCCATGGCCCAGAAGGTTGCTTTCGATGTGTTTGGTTTTGAGATATTTTCTAAAAAAAAAATACAATTCCTGGACTCAACTTAAACTTCCAAGACCTAAATGACTATGGGAGAACCCACATACTTTCTGCATAGGTAATATAAATCAAAACTGAACATAGCAAGGGAATCAAGTTTACTTAATAGAGAACTAGCAGAAAGAAATCCAGACAGGCAGGAGTCAGTGCAACTCGATACTATCACTTTACCCATCCATTTATCATCCTGAAGCCTTCTGCCAGATCCAGACCTTTGTTAACTTCATAAAGTAAGGATTTAACTAATATGAATGTTGAAGAATAACACAAAGGGGATGGAAAGGGGCACAGGAGTTAGGGGGCCTTGCCCAACACATGGCCAACCCTTCTCTGAGTCTCAGCACCATGTATGTTCTCTCTGAACACAAAGCCACGAGTATAAGAGCACTGCCTGGTATGGCCTAATTGTCCTCCCGACCCCCCACCCCCTCCGCCAAAGAAAAATAACAGGAATGATTCAAAAGGCCGACCCGGTGTCTATAGCTCGGTGGCAGAGCACTTCCCTTACGTATGTAAAGGCCAGGACTGCCTTGGCACTGCCCACCCCCTGCCTCCAAAAAGGGGAGGGCATCCTCTTTGAATACTGAGACTTGGTAGGATAAATGGAGGAAACAAAAATACAAAAGGGTGAAAAATGTTAGTGTCTTAGATTCTCCAGGCTCACTGAAAGTTCTCCCATCTAGACTGACAGGAAAGCAACAAGCTGGGAAGATAAAAATCATCCTTTGCGCTAACCAAAGCTTGGCCATATTTCTACTTGCTTCTCTCTTTTCAGACACTTCATGGTTGTAAGAGTTTTTGTCTGACTCTAAGCAATAAGAACAGGAAAGGGAGCAGAAGATGTAAGCAAAGCAAACAACTTTGAGAGAAAGAAAGCCTTTGAAAAGCCGAAGCTGCTGGCAGCCAACAGAGAACTCCGTTTTCATAAAGAGGGTATTAGGAAGGTTCCAACAGCTGCTCAAAGTTGAAATCACAATAGAAACCCCCAATCTGCAAATAAGGCCATCACTGCTGAATGGCAAATATGGTACAACAGTCACTTTTCACAGGGAACATGCCTGTGAACCACGGGCAGAGTAGCTCAAGAAAGCAACCGTTCACCAGACTAAGAAATGTCTTCATGTTGGAGTCATGTTTCTTTCGTTATTCATAGACTGTACCGTGGTGGTGATAAGGCAAGATCAAATCTCCCTCCCAGTCTGGTCTCCTCTGAAAACCCCTTGAGAACCCCAATGAGGTTGAAAAACCCCAAATGGCCCCCCTCTTCTTCTCAAATATTTCAGGGGCCCTGCGGCTGCTGTGGTGATAACCTAGCCGACAGATGGCATGCTTCCGGGGCAGTCAGGTCCCAACTAGATGAAAGAGAAATTGTACAGGAGAGACACAGCCAGGGAGACCAGCCACTCTCATCCAGGATACAACGCTTCTCAAAACAACACAATACAGTGTGAGGAATGCTACTCTACTAGGACAAAACTATGGAAGCACTTCCTAAATTCTGATTAGTTACACAGCTCTCCTGGGCTGTATGGCCTGAAGAAATTCTGCTTATGAAACAGATCCCCTTGAAAATTTGGTTTATTTCTTCAAATACCACCCCCATCCCAGGGGACTTCCCAAGCAAGTGTGTTGGGGGTTCCCAGAGCTGCACCTAGAAGTGCTCAAAGACCACCCGATGCCTCCCGTATAAAGTCATGAACTCCACTTTTTTGCACAATCTTCGGAGCAATTACTATTTAGTTTTCCTCTTCTCTCCTATGGTACTTACTCGTGGGCTGGCCACACACAAAAAAGATGGCAGCTCAGTGAGCAGGCAGCAACGAAGTGAGGAGGTAGCTGATCTCCGCTGATGAATGACCTGGTCTGAATAGCCACTCACCGCTTTACAGTGGCTGCTGAAAACAAGAGACTACAAGACAAAAACAGGTATTAGTGCTGTTGATAGTTCTGTTTAATATAAGTCAAACATAAAATTTCACATATTAAACATCTGACTTAAAGACATTTTTTCCAGTGAATACCATTACTTCTTTCTCCTTCTGGCAGTTCTCAGGGCTTACTTCTGGCTCTGCACTCAGGAATCATTCCTGGCGGGCTAGGGGGGAATCGTATGGAATGCTGGGGTATGAATGAATCTGGGTCGGTCAAGTGCAAGGTAAGTACTCTACTCACTGTACTATCTGCTGGCCCAGAATATTATCATTTCTAACCAAAAAAACACTACTTAGAACCAAATGTCTCTTTAAGTGTCCTCAAATGACAAAATATGCAGAAGACTGCTTCTTATTTCTTTTTTAAAATTAGGGGCCCAGAACCAGACCCTGAGCATTGCCGGGGACCCAAAAGCAAAAAAAAAAATAAATAAAATAAAATAAAATAAAATATAAAGGTGAAAAATGAAAGAATGAACATTTCTACTTATTTTCTCTTTAGCACTATCTTTATGAATAAAAAGGAATATAACAATCACTCTAGGGAGTTCTTTTAACAAAGTATGTTGCGACAGCTTTCTAGAAAAAGTCTGATAATTCTATTCTATTCTCTCATTTCTAAATTAGGATATACAAACTTGTCATTTTATACTCTAAGGTAAAGTGGTACATTTATTGGAAAAATCACTACTTTAAGATGATTTATCACTTTGGGGTTATAGAGTTAAAAAAGTAAAAGAAAAAAACATTCACTAGTTCCAAACAGTCAGCATACCTTAGCTTTAGAAAAACCCTAATTATATTCCCAACACATTGTCTCTTTGTTTTTTGTTTCATTTTTTGTTTCTGAGCCACATTCAGCTGTGCACAGGACTTACTCTGGCTCTGCAGCCAGGGATCATTCCTGGCAGACTCATGGGACCATATGGAGTGCTAGGGATTGAACCTGAGTTAGCTGCATGCATACAAGGCAAGCACTGTACCCACTGTACTAGCTCTCTGGCCCTTATTCCCAACAGACTTTCCAACCTAAACTTTACTAGATTACTTTCTCTTAATGTTGGTTATTTCCATCAAGTTCTCCTTAGTATAGTCTCCAAGGTAACACAATACTTACATAATAACAATGAACTGCTAGACAATGCTAGATACAGAAAAATTAAGGGCTTAGCACAGAAGAACACAAAGGACATTTCAAATAATACCATGCAGGATGTTGGGGGTGGTTTGTAGTTAGGAAGAGACAGAAAAGGAGGATCTTTACTGTTTCAGTCAGTTTGGCTAGAAACAAATCAGGAATAAAGAAATAGAGAATGGCACACGATGGTGGATGGGATCTGGTTATAATGCCACAGGCTTTGCTACCCTGTTGTCCCACCTTCATGCGTCTGAATGTGTTATTACCCTGAAGGCACTGGAAGCTGTGTGCATCTTGCTCCCAGCACCACAACACGCACATAGCAGTGAAGTTAGGTTTTGGCAAACAGTCTTTTGGCACCATGCAAGAGAGAGAAAAGAGGAAGCAGGCGTGGGTGACAGGCGCCACAGCTATACATTTTTACCACAGGGTAGGAAAGGAAATACAAGGTTGTTATTTTTTTAGAGAGATTCAGCCCTTTACCCCTGGTTATACTTTGTGCTTCAGGCCTTGTGAAAAATTAAAAGAAATGTTTATGTTAACACTAGATCTTTACCACTTTAAAATAAATTAAAAATTTTGCTTCTATTATTAAAGAACACATTAAACTTAAATTTAGAGATAAGGTCTCAAAGTGTTTATAGATCAACTGCTAGAATGCATGGATTCTATTCCCATAGAGATTTTAAGTGATCAAACAAAAAAGGGGAAAATGAAATAGAGAAACAACCTGAACACAATGGCTGCCCAGAGTTTTCCACAGGGGAGGCGGCAGCTCTCACCATCTCCGGAAATGATGGTGGATATAGATACCATAGCTGCAAGTTCACATGTAGTGGAGGAGTTTTGGGAAACTTCCTGTTTGGGGGATTCCTCATCAATTGCAAGCCAAAGTTCTCTGAGCATTTAATGAATAGATAAGCATTTAAAATTCAATCATACATGTCTTTTTTCAAGTTTCAAATTTTTAGATGCTTTTGTCTATTTTAAATTTAAAATTCTAAAATGTTTCCTATCTTTTTTCAGATATAGGGGCCAGAGTGACAGTACAGATATATCTTTCTTTGCAATATCAAGATCATGCAGAGAGAATGAAATGGTCACTCCATCCCTGTTTACAGAGGTCCCCCTTGTCACTTTATCACATGTGTATAACTGCTCATATAATCACAGACTAGAGCAGCAAATCAATGGGAAGGGCGTGGTCTCATTTTTTTCCAAGATACAATAAAACACATTTCTGTAAAAAGGTAACCTAGGGGCTGGAGCGATAGCCCGGGTTCGATCCCTGGAATCCCATATGGTCCCCCAAGCACCAGCAGGAGTAATTCCTGAGTGTAGAGCCAGGAGTAACCCCCTGAGCAATGCCGGGTGTGACCAAAAAAGCCAAAAAAAAAAAAAAGGTACCTTAATTCCTCTCTGTTTGAGATCTTTCTCTCTCCCTTAGACCTAGTGACCTGCAAGGTGTTGTTGCCCTTATTTGCCCTGTGTCTTGAATCACTGACTCTGGGGAAGGGCAGCTCCTATACCTTGAATAACATTTAAACAGCTCCCTGAAAAGTTCATAGAGAAAAGAAATGAAGCCTCCATCCAATGGCCAGCAAACACTTGCCAGGCATGTAAGGGACCTACCCTGGAAGCAGACTCCGTGGCTTGAGTCAATCTGTCAGATAATTGCAACTCTAGCAGAAAGCTGGACTGTGACATCATGACATTTTCTGAGCCAGAACCACCTACCTGAATAGTTCCCAAGTTCCTACCAACCGAATTAACAGAGATGCTATTTATTAAGGAGTTAGATTATGGGGCCGGAGTGATAGCACAGCGGGTAGGGTGTTTGCCTTGTGCGCGGCTGACCGGGTTTGATCCCCGGCTATCCCATATGGTCCCCAGAGCACCGCCAGGAGTAAATCCTGAGTGCAGAGCCGGGAGTAACCCCTGAGCATTGCTGGGTGTGACCCAAAAAAGCAGAAAAAAAAGGAGTTAGATTATAGGGTAATTACATATCGTAGGTGTTGATAACCTACTATAAAGGCTAACACTAACAAAACTGAACTCTTACAATCATTCTTGAAATTTCTAGACATTAGCCTCATTCTCAAGAAATGATTTTTGTTATCAATTCAAATGCAACAACTGATGATCAACAATAATCAAACCAGTTACCAGTTGCACCCACATTTCCCAACCCCTAATGCAAATTTTATTATTATTATTATTATTATTATTATTATTATTTTTTTTTTGCTTTTTTTGGGGTCATACCCAGCAATGCTCAGGGGGTTACTCCTGGCTCTTTGCTCAGGAATTACTCCTGGTGGTGCTCGAGGGACCATATGGGATGCCAGGATTGAACTCAGGTTGGCTGCTTGCAAGGCAAACGCCCTACCCACTGTGCTATCGCTCCGGCCCCCTAAAGCAAATTTTAGATATTGGATTTGTACTAGATCAAGGACAGACAAATTGACTACTAACATGACAGTGAGAAAAAGAGTTAAGAGTATATAAGGGCCGGAGCGATAGCCCAGTGGGTACGGCGTTTGCCTTGCATGGCGGCCGGCCTGTGCCGCCCGGGTTCGATTCCCGGCATCCCATATGGTCCTCCGAGCACCGCCAGGAGTAATTCCTGAGTGCAGAGCCAGGAGTAACCCCTGAGCGCCGCCAGGTGTGACCCAAAAAGCAAAAAATAAAAAAAATAAAAAAGAGTATATGACCATTTGTTCAATATTAAGTGGCACTACAGCCAATAAGACTGCTCTCTTTAATAAACAGAATGGGGTAAATGAATAGGAATAGCTGCATACTAAAAAGGCAAGTGGGTCGGTGGAGTGATTATAGCAGGTAAGACATTTATTCGCCTTGTATGTGACTGACCTGGGTTCGTTGCCCAGCATCCTATATGTTTCCCAGAGCACTGCCAAGAGTAATTCCTGTGTGTAGAGCCAGGAATAACCTAAGCATAAGCGAGTGTGACCCAAAAAAGCAAGAAATAACAACAACAACAACAATAATAATAAAGAGAGGGGGTGGAGAGAGAGTACACAGGGCAGGGCACTTGCCCTGCATGCGGCCAACCCAGGTTCAATCTCCAGCATCCATATGGTACCCCTGAGCTTCACAGGGTGTGCCCCCAAAATTAATAATAATAATAATAACAATAATAATAATAATAATAAATACAAGTGTTAACATATTATATATATATATATATATATACACACACACACCCTGCCAATGTTTTTGCAATCAAAATTAATTATTTACTAAAATAAAAAAAAACTATTGGAATACTATAATTATTTTTTGAAAATAAAATCTTTCTTTTCTTTTTCTTTCTTTCTTTCTTTTTTTTTTTTTTACTTTTTTTAGGTCACACGGTGATGCTCAGGTGTTACTCATGGCTCTGCACTCAGGAATTATTCCTGGCGGTGCTCGGGGGACCATAAGGGATACTGGGTATCGAACCCAGGCTGGCCACGCAAGGCAAAGGCCCTCCCTGCTGGACTATTGCTCCAACCCCTGAAAATAAAATATGAAAAAAATAATTATCTTCAGGGGCCGGAGTAATAGCACAGAGGGTAGGGCGTTTGCCATTGTGCGCCGACCCAGGTTTGATCCCCGGCCTCCCATATGGTCCGTACAAGGCAAGAACCTTATACACTATACAATTCTCTGGCCCCCAAAGTTATATTTTTTATCTTTTGGTTTTTGGTTCACCCTTGGTTTGCATAGTGCCAGAGATCAAACCAGCTGTCCCAAAGGCAAAGCAAATATGCAGTCCACTGAGCTATCTTTCCTTCTCAAGAAGTTTCTCATTCATCAAAAACAAGCACAAGAAAATGCATAGCACTTTTATTCACAAAGGCCCCCAGAAAGAAAGAAGCAATCTAAACATCCACCAATAATAAAACAAATCAATACATTATTGTCAACAATTCACTGCATGAAAAAAGAATTCTACAATGCAACATGGATGAATCCCACAGATGTAACAATAAGTGGAAGTAGTCACAAAAACCACATACTGGAAAATTTCATTTACATGAAGTTCACAAACGGGCACAAACAATCCGTGAAAAAGTAGAATAGTAACTAACTCTTGATTGCTTTGTTCTGAGCTAGAGGAAGAAGCACAAGAGAACTTTTTGGGAGCTAGAAATGTTCTATATCTTAATTTAGGTGGCTATCAAATTAGTTTATCCACATGCACAGATACATAGAACTATAAATTTAAGATCTATGTTCTGTACAATAAAATTATATATATCTTAAGACACATACACACAAAGCTTCGATTAAATTACATATATGCAGAGAATTTAATATGCTGCTCCCACTCCTCTGGAACCTTTCTGAGACCTCGATGCCTTCGTTGACTATTACATTTACTAGTTTAAAAGAAAAGGAAAGAGAGTACCATGTGGGTAATAGATGCTAAAATAATTACTCACCTTTAACAAAGGGCAGCTACAAAGATTAGGAAAGGAGAGTGGAAAATTAACCCCGAGAAGGAAATCCTTGTTTCTGAGATATCTCTGGTGGTTCTCTCCTTCTGGCTCTCCCCAGGAACGCAGCTGATGGAGCCTGTAGGAGGCTTTCAGAGACAGGAAAAGAGCTAACCATCTGAAACAAACCACAGCAGACATGCTTATTCAGTGCTTTGGGGAGGTTTATGGTTCATTCATAGCAGAGGGCAGCCTTACCTTTTTCAGTTTCATATCTCTTTTGTAAACCCTGAGCATTTTTAAAAACTTTTTTGGGGTGGGTGGAGGCTGGACAACAGCCAGTAATGCTCAGGGCTTACTCCTGGAGGGTTCTGCGCCCCCCCTGAGCACACCTGGAGAGCTCCTGGGAGCAAATGGGATGCCGGAGATAAAACTCGGTTGGCCGAGTGCAAATGCAAGAACCCTACCCAGTAGTATTGCTCCAGCCCTAAATATCTTTTTTGGTTTGTTTTGGGTAACACTCAGCAGTGCTCAAAATTTACTTCTGATTCTGCACTCAGGGGTCACTTCTAGAAGTTTTGTGGGACTCTATGTGGTGCCAGGGATTGAATCCAGGTCCAGCGCAGGCAAGTTAAACATCCTGACTGCTCTACTATTGTACAAGCACAATCCGGAGAATTTTTGAAATAGTTCTTTCTTTTTTTAAGTAAGATGTTTCACACTTTTGTTCTATAAATTCAATCTTTATCATGTTTGACTTTCTGTGACAAGTCAAATCTGGAGGGCCATAGTGATAGTATAATGGGTATGGCATCTGCCTTGTAAATAACGAACTCGGATTCAATCCCTTTAAGTCTTTTTTTTTTTTTTGCTTTTTTTTTTTTTTGGGGGGGTCACACCGTCATTGCTCAGGGGTTTCTCCTGGCTCTGCACTCAGGAACTACTCCTGGCGGTGCTCGGGGACCATATGGGATGCCGGGGATCGAACCCGGGCTGGCATGGGCCAGCCAGGCAAAGCAAACGCCCTATCCGGCTGGGCTATCGCTCCGCCCCAGTCCCTTTAAGTCTTAATTGAATCCCTTTAATCCCTGTCATCCCACATCCCATAAGGTTCCTCGTTCACCACTAGGAGTAATTCCTGAGTGCAGAGCCAGGAGTAACTCCTGAGCACTGCCAGATGTGTCCTTCCGCATCCACCAACCCCCAAATAAAGTAAAATAAAATAAAAAAAAAAGTAAAATTCTATGTTAAGCTCCTCTTTCTATTAATATTCAATTTTACCCCCAAAATTCTATCACAAAGAATTCTGTAAGAGAGACAAATTTTCCTAATGAGATCATTACATAAAGTAACAAAATAAAGTCATTCCAGGGGCCGGAGCGATAGCCCAGGGGGTAGTGTGTTTGCCTTGCACCGGCCTGTGCCGGCCCGGGTTCGATCCCTGGCATCCCATATGGTCCCCCTGAGCACTGCCAGAAGTAATTCCTGAGTGCAGAACCAGGAGTAACCCCTGAGTGTCTCCGGGTGTGACCCAAAAGAAAAAAAAAAAAAAAGTCATTCCAAAAAATAATACATTAGAGCCAGTTTCCCAAAAACACTTAAAACAGCAAATCTACAATCACCACTGACTAAATAAACCATCAGCCATTTTCTTTCTTTTTTTTTTTTTTTTGCTTTTTTGGGTCACAGCTGGCAATGCTCAGGGGTTACTCCTGGCTCTGCACTCAGGAATTACTCCTGGCAGTGCTCGGGGGACCATATGGGATGCTGGGGATCAAACCCAGGTTGGCCGCATGCAAGGCAAACGCCCCACCCGCTGGAGTATCGCTCTGGCCCACCATCAGCCATTTTCATCAGGACAACTATTTGCCTTGTAGGAGCAAATAAAACAAATCAGAATAATGAGAAATTGAGAAGACTTAAAGATCTTCTAAAAGCATAAATGGGCACGGGTGGAGGGATGGGTGCTGGAACACTGTATGACCGAAACTCAAACATAACATCTTGTAATTGTTTATGTCACGGTGGTATAATAAAATACTTTAATGAATGAATGAATGAATGAATGAATGAATGAATAGAAAAGCATCAAAGAGGGAAGTCTAACAATTTTTGTTTATAGCGTACCAAAAAGATCAATGCTAAATGCTTTTAAGAAAAGTTATGATTTTCTTTTAAAATTTTAACAATAGAAAAGAAATGAGACTAAGATACGGTGCTAAATAGTCTCACAGAACTCAACCTTTGTCTATTTATTCCCAACTCCTTGATTCAAACAGAAAATTTCTCACCTGGCCAAAAGTCCCTGAAGCATAAGGTTTGCCATTTCTGATGGAGAAACATCAATAAAGCGAAGAAAGGAGAAACAGCTTTCTTCATTAACACCTGGGAAAAAAGGGCAAAGGTAAAACCAGTTAATGAGTTAGGAAACAAAAACCTGTTAAAATTCTGAATTCTCATTTAAGAATAAAAAAATTCAGTCACTTTGATAGTTGTTAGGGTATCCTACTTTTCCTGGTTGAGGACTCCCCAGAAGTAGTTGGGAGACTGGCAATGGGAATACTCAGAGCAGCTAAGTGGGATTTATGGGTGAGTGCTCAGGTCCAGTGGTGCTGGGATGACCATGCTAGGGAGCAGGAATATGGTCATGTGGTAGCTGGAAAGACCCTGAGGCCTCTGTGTTTAAAAACGCACGGCTACACTGAGTTATCCCTCTTGCCCCAGGGTCTTCTTTCTACATGAAAAGAGGCAGATCTGTGAAATATAGCATATATGAACCAAAGCAGAGCAGACTCATGAATTACCTTCTCTTGGGGTGGGGACAGCATACCCTACGATGCTGAAGGGGCTTTCTGGCTTGTAGCGTGGAGCGACCTCTGGTGGTGCTCAGAGCACCGTATGCAGTGCTGGGGATTGAGGTGGGGTTGGTGTCCTGCAAGGCAAGTAAGTACCCTGACTTTTGTATTATCTCTCTGGTCCCAGCAGAGCTCAGAGGTCGCTCCTAATAGTGTTCAGGAAAGACAATATGCAGAGACTGAACCAAGGTTGACCACAAGACCCTTAGACCTTGTACTAATGCTTCAGTCACTTTTGGATTTAATTCTTGACTAGATGCCTTCTCTTTTTTTCATGCCAGAAAAAAGAACAGAAAAAACAAAGAAGTGAAAGAACTTTTGCCATAATATTTTAGATAACACTAAAAGTTGAATAGCTTTTTCCTCAGATTAAGGAGGAACTCAGTCACAATAATGAGTCCTGTACTATCTCAGTGACTTTTCCCCCTTTTGGTCACAACTGGTAATGCTCAGGGTTACTCCTGGCTCTGCACTCAGGTATTACTCCTGGTGGTACTCAGGGGACCATATAGGATGCTGGGGATCGAACCTAGGTCAGCCACATGCAAGGCAAATGCCCGACTCACTATACTATCACTCCGGCCAACCCCAGTAAAGTTTTTAGTGTAAGAATATTTTTTGTTTGGTTTTGCACCATACCCAACAGTGCTCAGAGCTTATTCCCTTGCTCTGCGTTGAGGGATCAATCCTGCCTGGGACGATATGGAGTGCTGGGAACTAAACCAGGTAAACCATGAGCAAGGCAAGTGACCCAGCCATGATACTATTGTTCTGGCCCCAAATATAAGAAATGCTAAAGAGAAAGAAATTAAATGTAGTTCAGTTAAACAATTGCTCCTGGCGGTGTTTGGGAGACATATGGGAAAACAGGGATTGAACACAGGTCAGCTATTCGCAAGGCAAGTAGTCCCCCTACCCATGTACCATGTCTCTGGTCCTTAGATAACTTAATTCGTATAGATAAGACTTTTTAGTCACTCAAGGAAACAAAGAGAATCCCGGCGAATCCCTGGCATACTGTCATCTCAAAGATCAAACACATACCTTTTCTGTGAAAGATAGATTGCTGGATATAGTCAGGTGCAAATGGAGAAAGAAGAACCCTTAACCACCTGTAAAAATAAGTAAATGAAATAAATCCAAACCCAGTTATAAATACTATAAAGCTAAATAGAGGTTCCAAACTAGAGATATTTTGGAGGGTTGTTTTAAGGTTCGAAAGTGTTTCTAGTTGTAAGTAGTTTGTTATTTACAGGCAAAAGTCATGGCATACAAGGTAAAATGAACTAGTACTTAATAAAGATGATAAACAATTGAGTAAATTTCATTTAAAAAAAATTTTAAAGTTTTTTTTTTAATTTTTCTTTTTTTTTTGCTTTTTGGGTCACACCCGCAGTGCTCAGGGGTTTCTCCTGGCTCTGCACTCAGGAATTACTTCTGGCTGTGCTCGGGGGACCATATGGGATGCCGGGGATCGAACCCGGCGGCGGCATGGGCCGCCACGGGCAAAGGCAGACGCCCTACCCGCTGGGCTATCGCCTCCGGCCCCTCATTTAAAAATTTTTCAAGGAATTTCATTTTATTTTTAGACAATCACTGTCACTGCACCATAAATTATATAGTATCAAACATAAAGCATCACAGTTGATCTTTATCCTCCTGCTCAGCATTTAAACATTAGTCTGGAGTTATCAAAAAGATTTCTTAAAAATAAAACCCAAGAAAAGGTAAAAGATACAGCATAGTAAGAGTACATATTTTGGATGTATCTGACCCTGGGTTCAATCTCTGTGTGCACACAAATAGAAATGTGTCTAGTTCCTTCATCAGGGTAAATAACTGTTGATGATTAGCTTGTTAGTATTTAAAATTTTTCTCCACAGAAGGTGTTTTCTAAATCCACAATTCTCAAATGTGAGTGTGCAATGAATCCTTTGAAAGCTTATTGAAAAAGATCCAAAAGTTTGGGTCACCTCGCAAAACAGGTACACAAAGGACCTAAATGATTTTCTGAACTGAAATGTCTCTATCATTCCAGTAGCAAACACTGCACCACTATTAAGTATGCCATTGAGAATGTTGGTAAGAAGGTAAATTCAATTAACTTGGAATTTAACTGGTCACATACTGATAAAACAGTACTGCTACGAGTATTGTTCGTATTGTTCCAAGTGTAAAATAGTCCATGATAAAGTAATTTCACTGCTGGGGCAGAGACTATAGTTGTTTTCTTTTGACAGAAGTATATATTTGTGCACAGACAAATAATCCTCTTTCAAAAAAGTCTGAAATGTTCGGGATCTTCAAGATTACCTATAAGATTACATAGTACACAAATTCTCATGAAGATATCATTTGACAAAATTATGGTCTACTGTTTGGTACCTCATTGCTAGAGAAGTCAAATATACTCTAGACTATGACAAAATCTTCTGTTTGTTTTGGGATCTTACCTAGCAGTTCAAGACTTACTCCTAGCTCTGCACTCTAGAATCACTCCTGACGGTGCTTGGAGAACAATATGGGGTGCTGAGGATAGAGATGGTGTTTGCTGCATGCCAGGCAGTGCCCAACCAACTGCATTATTGCTCTGGCCCCTATCTACAAACTCTTAAATCTTAAAATCATTAAAAAAGATAAACTAAAAATTCCCAAATAACAAAACTTGCTGATAGCATACAGAAAATAATATATGCTCACCTGTCTCGTGAATGGTTGAAAACCCTGATCTGTCCATGACGGTAGATAAACTTTGAAATCTGATATGGCTTTAGGGAAATATGAAATGGAGACCAAGTTTCTTGCCTTTCAAATAACTCTGGGTGATTACACACCTATGGAGAAAGAAAACAAGGCAATAACATTATCATGTGTAGATATGACTCTATGAAATGACAGGGAATGGGCTAGAGCAACAGGACAGCCGGGAGAGTGCTTGTATTGCAGCCAACCCAGATTTGATCCATCGGATCCCATATGGTCCCCTGAGCACCACCAGCAGTGATTCCTGAGTGCAGAGCCAGGAGTAAAAAACAAAACAACCTACCCCTCGAGGTGTTGCATGTGTGACTGCGGTGCCTGGCTGCGCTGGCAGGTGGAAGACAGGAGACAGGCTTGTCTACATCCCCAGGGCTCTGCCCTGTGGGCCCTGGATGGTGAATGGTCTAACATAGGAAAAGACTGGGCCTCCTGAACCCAGAGCCATGGTAGAGCCTGGCAAGCTACCTGTGGTGTATTCGGATATACCAAAAACAGTAACAACAGAGATGAACTGGACAAGGGGCAGACCAGACACACAGCTGTGACAGTGCACAGCCACGCAAGAGGCTTAGATAACAAAGTAGGCTAGACCAGGTCCTTCCCAGGATCTTTCACATCTGTACACCATAATGATCATTGAGGTTGTAACAAACTGGGGAGGTTAATGGGGAATGAGAAACTATAATGTCACACTAGAACTCACTACTGAATATACACATAAACAATTACATCATAAACCATAAGGCAAGTCACAAGGTGTAGGAGGAGAGAGAAAGAAATAGAGACAGAAATAGAGATAGAAAGATGAGAGACTCAGACGCACGTGGAGAGCTGCCATCCGGCTTTCCCCTAGCTCAGCTGACCATGAGGCTCCCAGGAGGCAAGATGGGTTTTGGGAGGGGCCCATCTACTTCAGCAGGGCCTCAGATGCAGCCAGATGAGACTCTCTCACCATAATAGCCCACCATTATTACAGTCCGACCCCACAGCTCATCAGGACCCCCGTAAGAGAGACACTGATCTCAAGACCAGCTCAGAGCAGCTGAGTTCGAGCCCAGGTAGGCGGCTCTTAGAGGTGGAAGTCACCAGGCGTTCCTGGAGATGGAGCTGGGGTACTCCCTTCCTCTCTGGTGGCCCCGCCTACAAACTGCCTTGGGGCTCTCAGCCATGATGCAGAGACTCAGAAGCACAGGGGAGAGCTGTCATCCGGCTCTCTCCCTAGCTCAGCTGACCATGAGGCTCCCCAGGAGGCAAGATGGGTTTTGGCCCCTCACCTCTGTAGGGCCCTCGGAAGCACCATAATAGCCGCCATTTTCATGGTCCGAACCCCACAGCTCATCAGAATCCACGCAAGAGAGATGCTGATCTCAAGACCAGCTCAGAGCAGCTGAGTTCAAGTCCAGGTAGACTGCTCTCGGGGAGGAAGTTACCAGGTGTTCCTGAAGATGAAGCTGGAGTTCCCATTCCCTCTCTGACCCGTCCCAGAGGCATGATGGCCCCGCCACAAACTGGCTCATGGCTCTCGGCCATGATGCAAAGACTCAGGCGCACAGGGGAGAGCTGCCATCAGACTCTCCCCTAGTTCAGCTGACCATGAGGCTCCCTGGAGGCAAGATGGGTTTTGGGAGTGGACTCATCACCTCTGTAGGCCCTCGGAAGCAGGCAGATGAGACTTGCTCACCATAATAGCTGCTATTTTTGTGGTCCGGACCCAGTACATCAAACTAGAGGAACCAACCATGTTCTAAAATATATTACAATCCAGAATGTGTAAGAAAGGGAAACAAGATGGAGAGAGAGAAAGGAGGTAGAGAGAGTAAGAGAGAAAGCAGATAAAGAACCTGCCATGGAGGCAGGCTGGGGAAAGGGGGGAGAAAATGGGGACATTGGTGATGGGAAATGGGCATGAGTGGAGGGATGGGTGTTGGAACACTGTAGAACCAAAACTCAAATATGAACATCTTGTAATTGTATATCTAAAGGTGGTATAATAATTTTTAAAAAATTATAAAATTAAAGAAATAAAAATAATGATGGAGATCCCCAAGTTTTTTACAAACATACTTAGCTTTGTAAACATATTTTCCCAAATTTAAATCTCTAATGATTCTGTGTGTTGTTTCTGGGCCACACCTGGCAGTGTTCAAAGGACCATATACGGTGCTGGGGACTGCATGGGTACAAAGCAAGCACCCTGTCTACTATACTATCCCCCAGACCTTTTCATGTGACATTGTATTTAGTGCTTTCTTAAGATGAATCAATTGAGACAGCTCCACAGCAGCTAATCTAAACTCTTACCTTCCTAAACTGCATGACCAGATTCATGAGGCTGCTGGTGGTGGTCTGTGCTTGCTGGGTAGAGCCCATAGAAGACTGCAATAAATCCTCAATGGAAATTTTGTTCTTTAGTGCCTGATACAGCAGCTTCTGTCGGCTGGTCAGCTGGCAATACATTAAAATCTCAATCTAAAAATCAATAAAAATATTTTTTTTTTAGAAAAAGTTTGTGAGAAAATTGAGAGTCAACATTAAGTTGAAAATACAGGCAAGTCAGATTATGGTATTGAATATAATATATATATATATATATGTTTATTTATTTATCTCTAGAAATTCAATTATTTCTTTACAGTTTTTTTTCTTTGGGGGTCACACCTGGCAATGCTAGGGTTACCTCTGGCTCTGCACTCAGGAATTACTCCTGGCAGTACTTGACAGACTATATGGATGCTGGGGATCGAAACTGGGTTGGCAGGGTGTGCCAAAGGCAAATGCCCTACCCGCTGTGCTATCACTCCAGCCCCATTTCTTTATACTTGTGACATAGCCTGTTATTCAAATAAAGTATTTTCTCCTTGGTCCTCACATTGTCTGTCACTCAAATCCATGTTTTCCCTGGACAAACTCTTCCCTTCATTTGATAACACTCATTACCAACTCTGGTAGTAACTTTCAATATTATATTCCCAAACATCCCTAGCTTCAGATTTTTCAACTTATAAGAGCAACACTACAGCCATGACCTACATGACATGTGGGGTGGAGGGGAGAGCTTTCCCATAATTTACTAATAGCATCATCAATCAATCAGTTGCCCAAAGAGTAGCTTCAAATAGGTTAATATTTTTTTTTTCATATTTTATTCCATGTTCTATTATTTCATAAGTCTCTAAACTCAATCTGAAAATTTACGTCTGACCAACTTTCATTCTACCTTCTGACAGTTTGAATGTCGTTACCCCAGACAACCATGATTTTGGAGTCTTCCAACCTTCAGACCCTTCTGTTCTAATAAATCTGCCATACAAATTTTTTATGGTAATTCAACTATTTAAAAGCCTTAAGTGTATATTACTATCAATAGTAAAACTTCTCACACAGGGGACAGATAAATCAAACAGGTAGTAAGTAACTTGCCTGGTACGTGGCCAAGTCTGGTTCAAATCCCTGGCACCACATATAGTGCCTGGTCATCTCCAGGGGTCACCCTTGAGCACAGAATAAGGAAGAATCCCTAAACACCACCAGATGGGGCCCCCAAACAAAATAATCTTCATATACACAGAGAAGTCTACCAATAATATACTTATATACTTATATATATAAGTATATAAGTACTTATATACTAATCCAATTATCCCTATTTCTTATATACTAACCCAATTATCCTTACTTCTTCACCATCATACTGTCCTGTATTCCATAGTAAACAAAGATCCAATCTGAATATTTGCCTGACAAGGTATGTGGTTCAGCGGAAAGTGCATGCCTTCATCTGGTTTTGATCCCTGGTACCACATTTAAAAAGAAAAAAGGATGTCTGGAAGACATGCTTAGAATTTGTGGGACCTTAACGCTCATGCCTAGCAACCCTCTGCCTACCATATTTTCCTAGTAATAATCAACTCATCATTCCAAATCTATCTCCTGTCATCTCTTTTATGCTGTCTCACCATAACAGACTTACTCCCTAATATGTTCCCATTATATTTTGCACAAATAATCACTGCATCTCTTATGATGCAATATTAGTTATTTATGTATTTATTTCCCTCAGAAATCTAAATGGATCACTTTTATGTACCAATGGCTGTCAAGCAAGAGCAAAATAAATAACTTATTCAGAGAAATTTAAGAAGTATTAAATTATATTAAACCCATATTAGGTACAGTGGTTAAGAATCCCACAACCTTCTCTCATCACCTTTATTGACAAAAAAATAACAGAAACAGGAACACTGATATTTTTAAGGGTTTAGTTTGGCAGGGTCAGGGATTGAACCCATGGCATTACATATGCGAAGTTTATGCAAAGCTTATGAGGTACAATAATCTGTACCTTACTGTTTTTAAGCACATAAGAACCCTATTTCTGGTTGTTATTAAAAAAAGAATTACACAAGTTTTTATTTTAGCTATGTTATAGGGTGTGCTGCATGTGATGCTCACCTACAACCAGGGCAGGGCACCCTGAATTGAATTCAGGGCCCCACCTATATAAGGCATGTGCTCTACCCAGCTGAGCCATTGAGTCACATTCCTGGCCAGAGATTCTTTATTTTTTTTTTTTTGCTTTTTTTTTTTTTTTGGGGGTCCACACCCGGCAATGCTCAGGGGTTTCTCCTGGCTCTGCACTCAGGAATTACTCCTGGCAGTGCTCAGGCGACCATATGGGATGCTGGGAATCGAACCCTGGCCGGCATGGGCCGGCCCCTGCAAGGCAAATGCCCCTAACCGCTGGGCTATTGCTCTGGCCCCAAGATTCATTTTTCAATAAAGCACATTTTATTAAGTGAATCTGTTCAACACATTTTTTATTTTAAATCAGTCCAATTTATGGGCCTGAGCAAAAGTATACGTAGTATGTGCCTTGCACATAGCTGATCCGTTTCAATTCTGGCATCCCATGCCTGGAGCACCAGGAGTTATTTCTGAATGCAGAGCCAGAAGTAACCCCTGAACATATCAGTGTGGCCCCAGAACAATAAAACAACTGCCTGGGTCTGTGATACTAAAATGGGTTAAATATCTTATTTTTGGGGGTGTGGAGGAGGGATTTTATTTCCATGACTTGCAGTGCTCAGATTTACTCCCGGGTCCTTTGTCTGCTCAGGGACCACTGCTGGCAGGACTGTTGGCAGTGACTGGGATCAACCCATACAAGGCAAACTCCTTTATCCCTGTACTATCTCTCTGGAACCTAAATGTGTTTTTAGTAAAAGTGATAATGTTGTGGTTATATACCTTGGGAGAAAAAAAACTCAAGTATTTTAAAGATATGCTAAAATATATATATACAAATGAAATAAGCAACAGAGATTTGCTTCACTACAATCCAGAAGGATGGGTATAAATAGATTAATATTAGAGCTATAGTGCTCACAAGTGGTTCATTAAGTTTTGCACCTTTTATAATAGTTAAAATTCTCCATAATAAAAAGGAACAGGGAAAGAAAAACATTCCTTGCATTATTTGACTCATTTCAGTTGTCCTTAATCGAGTCAAACTTGTCTTCTTCTTTCTTTTTTTTTTCTTTTTTTTGGGTCACACCCGGCAATGCTCAGGGGTTTCTCCTGGCCCTGCACTCAGGAATTACTCCTGGCGGTGCTCGGGGGACCATATGGAATGCCAGGCCTGCCGCATGCAAGGCAAACGCCCTACCCGCTGGACTATCGCTCTGGCCCTAAACTTGTCTTCTTTTATTCAACTAATACTGCACCATACATTTAAGAAACTTTTTTGTCTCTGAAACCCTAAACAGATGACTCTTTCCAACTTCATAAACTCATAAAGGATTCTCTTCCTTACCTTGTCAGACAATTCATTCTCCACATCTTTCTTGATTCTCCTCAGCATAAAAAGGCTTTAAGATCATGTAAACGAGAAAGCTGATCTGAAATATGGAGACCCCCCCATAAGTAATACTTTATATGGATGTAATACAAACAAAAGAAACGGCACAATAGTCTAATAAAACTCTTTTAACACATTTTGACTAAATTATTCTCTGACAGAAAAAAAACATTCCTTTCCCCCAAAGAGGAAACTGAGAATGTGAATGCTCCGTAGCATCAGTGATCATCAATAGGGCAGTAACGGGGTTCTCAGACAGGTCCAGTGTGAGCTATCTAAAAATGCCAGCATTCCTCAGAATAAGCGATTTCAAAGTCTGCCAGCAAATTACATCACATCACTGTATCACTGTCTTCCTGTTCATCATCGATTTGCTCGAGCGGGCACCAGTAACATCTCCATATGTCCTGTCTCAAGCAAGTAGAGCGCAAGGGCACCTGCTTGCTCCAGGAACATAAAGAGCCGCAAAACCATTCCATCAAATCATGGGAATGAGGTCTAAAATTGTTACTGGTATCTGGCATATCAAATACAACACGGGTAGCTTGCCAGGCTCTGCCATGCAGGTAGCATACTCTTTTAGTCATCTCTAAATCCAGCATTTATTGATGAACTGCATGTGAGCCGGGCTGTGATAGGCTGGTCTGCTGGGTGGAGTTCTGATGAGAGGGAAGTCCGCCAGAAAATGGAGGCCCTCATGGAGTGGGGGGGTCGTCTGGCTTGTTGCAAGGCTCTGCTGGGGTGGCGGGCCAGGGGCTAGAAACCGCCATCCCTCCTGGGTGCCTCATGAGCGGCTGGGCACAGGGAGAGCAAGTAGCAGCTCTGCCCCATGTCTGTGAGTCTCATCACATAGTGCAGGAAATAATCTAATCATATAAAAAAATAGATTAAAAAGAATTTTTGTTTTATCGGGCCACACCTGGCAATGCTCAGAGATCACTCCTCACAATGCTTAGGGAGACTATATGTGTTCTGGTGACTGAACCAGGGTCATCTGCCTGGAACCCCTGTACTATCTTGCTGGCTCACAGATCTAAGATCTTATGTAATAAATACTCTATAATTCTCCTAAAAGATATTATCAGGTTAAAAATTGATAAACAAGGTTTAAAATGTTCACAGATGGCCCATCACCTCTGGGCACCCCCCCGCCCCAAGCAGCCAGATGAAGCTCGCCCACCACATTTTCGCTGTCCAGACGCTGCAGCACATCAGAACCCACCCTGGAGAGATGCTGATCTCAAGCAGATTAACAGAGTTCAAGTCCAGGTAGGCGGCTCCCAGAAGCGGAAGTCACCGGGCATTGTCAGGTGGAGCTGGGGCTACCCCCTTTCCCCTCTCTATCTTGTTCTGGAATCCGGTGCCCCCCGCCCCCCCCCGCCTAGAAACTGCCCCGGGCGACCAGTCAGAGTATGCAGAGCCTCAGATGCAATGGGGAGAGGCTGGCACTCAGCTCTCCCCTAGCCCAGCGGACCATGAGGCTCCCTAAGTCCATCAAACTAGTGAAACCAATCATGTCCTAGAATATACTACATTCCACGATGTGTAGGAAAGGTAGGCAGGAGGGAGAGATAGAGAGAAAGAAAGGAAATACACAAACCGCCATGGAGGTGGGCAGGGGGAGGGAAAGGGAGATGGGGACATTGGTGATGGGAGATGTGCACAGGTGGAGGGATGGGTGTTGAAACACTGTAGAACCAAAATGCAAGCATAGGCATCTTGTAATTGTATGTCTAAAGGTGGTGTAATAAAATAACAATAAAAAAAATGTTCACAGAACCTAATTCTAATATACAAGAAAAAAAAAGATGCTTCTAATAGGAAGACACTGCGAGCCAAATATGTTCATGAACTTATTTGTGCTTGATTAAATAATCAAGACGATCATTATCACATAAATTAGTTTTCTGACTCATTATTTTAAATTCAAATTGTAGTTATTAGTCATTGATTTATGATACAATGTGAATTTCAAAATTATGGAACGCTTCACAAATTTCTATTTTATTCTTATGCAGGGACCATGCTAACCTAGCTATCACTCCAATTTTAGGAAGCACATTTTTTTACTCTTCTACATATAAACAAAGCACATGAGTATCTGGCAAAAAAATTTGTTTTTCTTTGATCATCTATGTATGGTCAAAGAAAAAATTCTTCACATACAATAAAAAATATAATTAATAATGACTGCCTATTGAGAAAGGTAGAAAGTTCACAGAAGTACTCACTCATCAATGGCGGATTTATTTTCTGCATGGCTCTCAATGTCCTTGGAAAACCATTCATTAAATTCCTCATGTGAATCAAATAATGTTGGCATAATGAAGCGTAGCAGAGCCCAGAGCTGAAAATAAAGGAAAAGCGGAATAATTGTAGGGCAAACCAAATGATAGTATGTAAAGATATAAGGGTTTGACAAGAGAGTAAAAGTTAGTGGAATGCATGTCTGTCAAGGGGCATGTCTGTATATGACACAATGTGTGCAAACACACGCCTTATCAAACAATCAATTATCTATCTGATAAATAGGTAATTATCGAAATTATCTAAATTAATTTTCAGTTAATTTAGAACAAAAAGTTAGAAAGTAGACAGGCTAGACTTTGCAGTGAGTATATAATATATTTATATATTAGCAAACAAATCTATTTCATCATTGAACACAATTCAAGGCAAAAATACTTGTTTCAATATTTCTAGGTCAGGGGTCTGCAAATGAGTGCATGGGGCCAAGTTAGGTTTCTTGTCTATTTTAGTAAATAAAGGGTTGTAATAGAGCCCCATCTATTCATTTATGAGTTGGCTAAGTTTCTTTTCATATCACATTGTGGAAAAGTTGCCACAGTGTCTGCATAGCATAAAGTAAAAAATAGTTACTATACAGTTCTTTTATTTTACCTCTATTTACTTATTTTTCTAGTGTTAGAAATGATCGATCAATTTTTTTTAATTGTATCACACTGAGACACATTTATCAACTTGTTCATGATCGGGTTATGGTCATATAATGTCCCAAACCCCATTCCTTCACCAGTATACAATCCCCACCACCGAAGTCTCCATGTCCTAAGTTTCCCTCCTGCCCCCGCCTGACCCCCCCCCTCTATTTTAGATATTCAATTCTCTTTCCTAAAGAAAGAATCTTAGTTCTCTCATCACTTCCAAAGATAGATAGTATTCCTAACGTGGTCTCTATTACAATAAAAACAAAGGAATAAAGTAACTTATTTGACTTGTGACAGAGATAAAAAATTAGAAATGATGCTAATAAAAATCACTTGGGGCAAACTATGGTCAAATCATTTTATATGTGGGAACTAATATCTGTGTAAAACAGAAACATTCCAGATAAGAATGGGTAAAGAATTCTTCTGGACCAAGAGATAATCCATGGACCAGACACTTGCAAAAGGCTCAAGTTTCATCCTAGGTACCACAAGAAATGAACCCTGAGGCTTAGCTGCAAGTAGCCACACTCACTGCTAGGTATTCCTCTCTCTTCCCAAATTCCTGCTGTGCTGAAACCACTGTTTAAAAGTTATTAAACAGGGGCCAGAACGATAGTCCAGCAGGTAGGGCGTTTGCCTTGCAAACAGCCGACCCGGGTTCAATCCCCAGCATCCCATATGGTCCCCCGAGCAGCGCCAGGAGTAATTCCTGAGTGCAGAGCCAGGAGTAACCCCTGAGTATTGCCAGGTGTGACCCGAAAAAAGCAAAAAAAAAAAAAAAAAAAAAAAAACCCCATAAATAAACACTCTTTAAAAAAAAAAATTTAAAAAAATAAGTTATTAAACAAAAATCATGACTGGTGCCTACCTCTGCCATGGTGTTCTGAATGGGGGTCCCAGTTAGCAAAAGACGATTCCGACACTGGAACTGCAAGAGGATCTTCCAACGAACACTGTATAATAAAATAAATCATACACACATGAATTACAAGTTCAAATTAGCAGGAAATCTCTTTATTCTGGGGCCAAATCCAGCAGTGCTCAGGGCTTACTTCTTGCTCTGTACACAGGGATAAATCTTGGCAGTGCTTGGGGTACCATACTGGCACCATGGATAGAACCAGAGTCAGCTGCATGCAAGTCAAGTGCCTTACCTTCTCTTCTGTCTCTATGGCCCCTAAATTATTCATTCTACCCAAGATACTTATTTGCAAATAATACTTTCCAAAAAAAATTTAAGGAAGGAAAGATAATATAGGAGGTTAAGGTGCTTGCCTGGCATGCAGCTGACCCCAGTTATTTCCCTAGCACCACACTGGTTCCCCAAACAACACTAAGAGGAACTCTAAAGCACAGAGCCAGGAGTAAACCCTAAGAATTGCCAGGTGAGGGAGAGCAGGCGGGGCTAAAAAAATACTGCCAGGTGTGTGTACCCCCCCAAAAGAAAAATCCAAATACAACACTCAGAATCAGTGTACTTTAAGGTATATTAGAAATTAAAGTATATTAACAAAGCAAGGAGAGGGCCAGAGAGATAGTCCAGTGGGTAGGGCGTTTGCCTAGCATGCGGCCGACCCAGGTTCGATCCCCAGCATCCCATATGGTGCCCCAAGCACCGCCAGGAGTAATTCCTGAGTGCAGAGCCAGTAGTAACCCCTGAGCATTGCCGGGTGTGACCGAAAAAAGAAAAAAAAAAAAAAGCAAGCAGAGAACAAGAAATTCCAGAGAAAGTGAATCCTTGATACTGAAAATACGCGGTATTAAGGCTTGGAAAAAATAGCTTCAAATAAACAGAGTGCAGTCCTCACTAACTTGATAAGAGCTGCTATCTTTAGCCAGTTTTATTTAAGGACATTTAATTATAAACTAACTATAAAAGGACATTTAAAACTTATTAATTATGTGCTTCCAGCTTGATTTTTAAGGGAACAATGAGGAAAAGAGGAATGGTTTGATAAGAAAATGCAAAGTGAGTCTAATTTAAAATTCTACGTCACAAGCATTTCCTATTTCAAGAGTGCAATATGGGATGGAGAGACAGCCCAAAGGGTTGCAGCACATGCTTTGTAGGCAGGAGGACCAGGTTTGATCCCTGGGACTATATGGGTCCCTGAGCACTACCAGAAATGACCTGAGAACCAGGATGGGATTAGCACATGAGCACTGTTGGATGAGCACTGCATCCCCACACAAGAAAATATAATATGAAGTAATGAGATATCATATAGGGGTTACGGCACTTGGCTTGCATGTGCTTAACCCAAATCAATACCTGGATCACATACGGTCTCCTAAAGACTGAGAGGTGACTCCTAAGCATAGAATTTAAACTCTAAGCCACACTGCATGAGGCTTAGGTTACCTGCATAGGTAACCTGTGGCAGGTTACCAACCCTACCTTCCAGTCTAAAAAGCCATTTTGTTCGTGAACATGGGCTTCTATCAAAAATCCAAGGCACTCATCAAGAGTCAATAAAAATGATCAAATTTCTTAATATTCATGGAGAAACTTTATAGCCAACCATTTACTTACTATTCAGTTTGGGACATGAAATGTATTTGATTTTTTGTTTTTTTGGTAGTATAGGGGTAGAGGGCTTTGGGCAATCCCTGGCATTGCTCAGTCTTGGTTCTGTGCTCAGGGTCACTTCTTGAGGTGCTTGGGGGATCATATTTAGTACAAGGGTTGGTAACAAAATATTTAAAACAATTAAAAACTAGTGGGGGGGCTAATAGCTATCCAGAGATTAGGACTACTAGCATAAAACAGAACAGATAACCCATACAATGTAATGTTCTTTTTGTTTTAAGGCTACACCTGGAGGTGCTGAAGGATCACTCCGCACTCTGGGATCACTCTTGAATCTCCTGTTTGTAAGACAAATGCCCTACCTGCTGTAGTATCTCTCCAATCCTATAAAGCAATGTTCTACCTTCTTACTTAGATCTACTAATGAAATAAAATAAAAGGGCAGGGACTCCTTTCCCAATGGAAATTTTCCTCAAAGAACTTAAACTATCATAATTGCTGAATACAGAAGAATACTACTTTTTAAATGTCTTCTAGTCAAATATTTCATTTATGCTGACATATCATGCCATGTTCTCTATGACCAAGCATTAATGCACACACATGTATTTACTCAGTCCGTGGAGTTTGGTTCCTACTATACACATTACCTGGAGCTACTCTTGAGTGCCTGAGCCTCATCCAATACCATGTACTGCCACTTGACCCGCTGAAAATACTTTACATCTTGCACTACCAGCTGATAGCTGGTTATGACGACGTGGAAGGGGGCATCCTGAGTGTAGAGGGTTTTCTGGAAATACAAGAGGGGAAAGGTAAAAAAAAAAATGCACAGTAATTAAGAGTAAAATAAGAGAAATGGACTGCATTTTTAAGGATAAGCAGTTGAGAAAAGACCTAAAGATGCACTTCTCAAAATGGGAGGGAAACATGCAGAGTTCTCAAACAAAACAAAATGAATAACACAACATGAATCTTGTTTATGTTGCTCTTTGTTTTGCAGCCACACTTGGTGATGCTAAAGGCTTAACCCTGAGCTCTGCACTCAGGAATAATTCCTGACAGTGCTTGGGGGACCATATGAGGTGCCAGGAATTGAACTTGAGTTGGTGAGGTATCAAGTCAAGCGCTTCACCTGCTGTACTAGCTCTTCAGCCCTAACATGGGAAAAAAAAAAAAAAAAAAAAAAAAAAAACAAGGGGCCGACAGATATAAATACATCAGGGAGGGCCTGAGCGATAGTCCAGCGGGTAGGGCATTTGCCTTGCACGCGCCGACCTGGGTTTGATCCCGGCATCCCATATGGTCCCCTGAGCACCGCCAGGAATAATTCCTGAGTACAGAGCCAGGAATAACCCCTGAGTGTTGCCGGTGTGACCCAAAAAGAAAAAAAAAAACAGCAGGGAGGCCGTTTACCTTGCACAATGCAGACCTGGTACAATCCCAGGCATCCCATTCGCCCTCCGAATACCGCCAGGAGTAATTCCCAAGTGCAGAGCCAGGAGTAACCTCTGAGCACTGCCAGACATGACCCAGAAAGCAAAAAACCAAACAAACAATAACAACAACAAAAAAATCCTGGACTTAAAAAATCTAGGTTACTGTTTGTAACCAGAAAAGGACTATCACTGTATCACTGTCTTCCTGTTCATCATCGATTTGCTCGAGCGGGCCCCAGTAACATCTTCATATGTCCTGTCTCATGCTAGTAGAGCCCAAGGGTATCTGCTTGCTCCAGGAACATAAAGAGCCTCAATCCATTCCGAATGAGGTCTATAATTGTTACTGGTATTTGGCATATCAAATACAACACAGGTAGCTTGCCAGGCTCTGCCGTGCAGGTAGCATACTCTTGTAGTCATCTCTAAGGAAGCAAAATACATATACTCAGTGAACAGAAATATATAAAAGGTTTATACACAAATTATTCAAGTAATTCAGATCAACTGGAGAAATGATGGCTGTGTAAGTTTGCACTTGTGTTTATGTAAAGCTGAAACTCACCTGACTCCAAAACCTCCTGATTACTTTCCTGTCATGAGGATTTCCCCAATATGGTAGCACCTGAGATAAAGGATCAACAGATTATTTCCTACTATTAATCTAAAAAGCACCACAAATACGATACTTGGAATTAACCCAAGGGTTAAATAAGCAGGAGTTCCTCTGAAGCCAGGGAGAGAGAGCAAAGGACATAGCGAACGAATGCTTTGCATACAGGAGCCCCAGTTCAATCCCAAGCACTGCTTATTCCTCTGGACACTGGCAGCAAACTCCAAAAGCTGAGCTAAGGAATAGCCTCTAAGTGCTAACAGGTATAGCCTCCCTAACCAAACAAAAGAAAAAGGAGTGTTTCTATTACTGCCAAACTGGGTGCTAGCCCAGTACTCCTGCTGAGCAAATTACAATTTATAAAAGACCTGGAATGATAGCACAGAAGACAGAACACTCGCCATGCACTGGCCAATCCAGGTTCAATTCCTGGCAATATATAAAAGATATGGAGAGAGAGAGAGCATAGAAGACAGAACACTCGCCTTGCTCTGGCCAACTAAGGTTCAATCCCTGGCATCCCACATGTTCCCGAGTGTTTCCAGGTGTGTGGGAAATAAACAAAATAAAATAAAAACAAAAATAACAAAATAAAATAAAGACATTTGTTTGAAGGGATCAGAGGCAGATCAAGGCAGTGAAGGAAGAGAAGCTAAGATTCAGAAAAGAAAGAAAGCCAAAGGATAGAGGGAATACAGTGGCTTTGACTATCTGCACTGCAAACATAAAGCTAGCGATATAATCTCCAGTGACACTGAAGGCACCCAGGACTATCCTGGTGATTCTGTTGTTTGTGATCCCTGGTGCCAGAAGCTATTTCTGGTTACATCACAGCCAGAAGTGGGGAACACCATAATAAAATTTGTGCAATGCCTAGAAATGATTCCACTTAAAGACTCACAAACATCACAGAGGGGGAAGCGGAACCTCAGGTGAGCATATGTGTGAGAGCCAACACTACCTGATGAACACTACAACCAGAATGTGCACAAGTGCCACAAGGAACAAGTGTGACCTGGGCTGGGGTGATAGCTGAACAGGAGTGCACACCTTGCCAGCACAAGAACATGGCTCCACCTTGAGCACCAAGTGGTCCTGCACAATGCTAGGTGAAGCCCCAAATGTCCCAGCAACACAGGAAAAAACATTCTACTCAGGTGAGTAAGACATTGCTGAAGGAACCAGGGCATAGGTGAGCCACATTTTTTGAGAGACCCCCATGTCTCCCCCCAAAAATGAAGAGTGCCATTTCCAGCAACCATCACAACAAAATTGATTAAATCACAGTTCTTTAACTGTATTTTAAAAAATGGGGGAAGTGTATTTGTGGGTCACACTCAGGAATCACTCCTGGAGGTGTTCAGGGGACCAAATGGGATGCTGAGGATTGAATCCAGGTTGGCTACTTGCAAGACAAGCACCCTGACAACTTACTATCACTCTGATCAAATTAAATACAAATTATTTTTTAAAGTTAAGAATGTTGGGGTTGGAGCGATAGCCCAGCAGGTAGGGTGTTTGCCTTGCATGCGGCCGGCCCATGCTGGCCTGGGTTCGATCCCCGGCATCCCATATGGTCCCCAACCACCGCCAGGAGTAATTCCTGAGGCGAGCCAGGGTAACCCTTGAGCATAGAGTCAGGAGAAACCCCTGAGCATCACCGGGTGTGACCCAAAAAAGCAAAAAAAAAAAAAAAAAAAATGTTGTAGTTTCCGGGTGTTTATTAATGTACATATAATTAGTAAGTTAAGAGGGCTCTTGCTAAGACAAATACAATCTAATCATCCAAAAGAATACAAGAGAGAAAAAAAAAGGAAAATTAAACAGGTGAAAGAACAGAAATGAAGCAGGAAACTTGCAAACTTAATCTAAGAGTTACATTAAAAGCAAGCACAGACATAGAAGAAAACGCAAGAAACATCTCAAATTTAAAGACACTGAATGGTTAAAAGGAAGAAAAAGATATCATGTAAAACTGAAGACAGTCCTTTTTAATATCAGAGAAAATGGTGTTTAAACTCCATAAAGTTTAAGTCTTAAGACAAAAAGTCTTTAAGAACAAACTCATAACTAGAGGTTCAATGCAACAAGAATGAATTATAAATCTGTACATTTCTTTATTTTTTTTAATTTTTGGCTTTTTTGGGTTATACCTGGTGATGCTCAGGAGTTACTCCTGGTTTTGCACTCAGAAATTACTCCTGGCAGTGCTGAGGGTGACCATATGAGATGACAGGGATTGAACCCAGGTTAACTGCATGCAAGGCAAACACCATATATTATTGCCCCAGCACTTGTAATACATTTCACAGATGAAAACGCACTAAGCCAAAGACTTGAGAAAAAAAGATAAATGCACAAATTAATAACTGTATCAAATTTTAACATACTGGGGGCCAGAGTGACAGCACAGCGGGTAGGGCATTTGTTTTGTATGCGGCCGACCCGGTTCAATCCCTGGCATTCCTATGCACACACATACACAATAAAACAAAATAAAATAGCACATTAGCTGCTACTGGTATTTTGTTCAAAATTATAAAACAAAAACAGGACAGAACCAGAGAGCTCAATGTGTTGAGTGCATGCCTTGTAAACAGGAGGCCAGGGGTTGATCCCTGGCAAATGCTAGGTCTCATGAGTACTGCCAGGAGTAATCCCGAATAGAGCTGGAGTAGGAGTAGCTTCCAGAATACTGCTGGGTGGGTGCTACCCAAAACACGACAAGTGAAACAGGGGATAAATAAATGGCAACTGCAATTGGCTGATGGGCCATTATTTTCTTAATCAAAAAAGTTATCAAAAAATCAACATAGAAATTAAAGTATTAGGTAGGGGAGATAAACAGTAGCTAAGGCAGCAACACGTATTGTCCCCATGACAGTAAGGAGTGATTCCTGACCCCAGAGGCAAGAAATAAACTCTAAGCACAGCAAGGTGTAGCACCCAAACTAAAGTCAGCCAAGTTAAAAATTATAAAGTTAGGGGCCGGAGCGATAGCACAATGGGTAGGGCGTTTGCCTTGCATGCAGGCGACCCAGGTTCGATCCCTGGCATCCCATATGGTTCCCCAGGCACTGCCAGAAGTAATTCCTGAGTGCCAAGCCAGGAGTAACTCCTGAGTGTCGCCGGTGTGACCCAAAAAAAGGAAAAAAAAAATATATATATATAAAAAGTTAGGTGCTTATGAATAGTACAGAGGTTAAGGGGCTTGCATTGCATGCAGCTGACTCCTTTTTAATCCCTGGTTCCTCATATGGTCCCCAGATTACCACTAGGAGTAAACCCTGAGCAGAGCTGAGAAAATCCCCTGGGTATTTCGTGTCCCATGTCCCACCCCAAATTCACAAACCTACAGGTGCCCCTAAGCGGACTATTCCAAACATGACTCTATTCCTTACAAAGCACAACCAGAACACCTGCCTATACAAGCACCGTTGGGGAGCAATCCCCAGCACAGGGCCTGACTGAGCAGCACTGGGTGTGTCCCCTCCAAACCCAATTAACTATTTTTAATTTATTTGGAAGATAACAAAAAATATTATAAAATACAGAATATGTTCACTGATGTGATGATTTAACCAAGGTTCTTATGTTAGACCAGTTAGGTCTCATATGCTAATGCTATCACTCAAATTTTGGTTTTCTTATTTACTTACAAAATAAAAAGACATAATATACTCTCATTAATCCCATCAGTAAGTTGTTTTTTGTTTTTGTATTTTGGACCATGTCCAGGGGACCATGTGGTGCTGGGGATCAAACTTGGAGTTCCCATATGCAAAACGTCTGGCTCTGGTCCTCTATCTCCCTGACCCTCTCCCCATCAATAACTTTTATAGAGAATATATGTAAGGTATTTTGGAAACAATTCAAGAAATTGGAGATCATGGAGAGTCATTAAATAAAAGAGTAAAAGAGGAGTCAGAAAGTATTTTAACGAATACAATTTTTTTGTTGGATTGATTTTACCTTAAATTTTGGAACAAATCTAGTAAACTCTTGGTGCCAGTTGTTAAGTGTAGAAGCAGGTGAAATTATTAAGAAAGGTCCCCAAATATTCTCTCTCTGAAATGGAAATAAAAAAAAACCCACAGGTCAATTAGGAAAATTTAATACTTAAAATTTAGCTAACAATTTAAGAACAGGAAACAAAATGAGAGAATGACGTCTATGTTATTGCTATAACAATATACGCCAATGAAGACTGTCTTTGAGAAAAATATACCAAGCCCAGTCTGTATATTACTTAATTCATATACTTTACAAAGTGCTTATTCTGACGTGGTAGATAGTATCTCCACTTGTCAAAGAAAATCATACTTCAGAGAATTAAAATTAAGTCAGCTAAATAAAGGTGGGGTGGATTGCCCATTTACATTGCTAATAAGCAGAGAGCTGAGATGTAATTTGTATTCTGATCTAACCTCTACAAAATATCTATTTGCCACCACACTAGTGATTTCCAGTAGAAGGGGAAATGGAGAAGGCGGGGGTTCAAACTACACATGCTAAAAAAAATCCCAGTCCTCTTCTAAACCAAAATGTTTCACCAGAATGTGTTACCTTATAAAAACATTGCAGAAAAGGAGATCACTATCTTGCCTTGTATGCTACAGTGCCTACACTGTAATTGATAAATGGGTGATTATCAATAAAAATTCATTTGAGGGGGCCGGAGCGATAGTCCAGCGGGCAGGGCGTTTGCCTTGCATGCAGCCGACCCGGGCATCCCATATGGTCCCCTGAGGACTGCCAGGAGTAATTCCTGAGTGCGGAGCCAGGAGTAACCCCTAAGCATCACTGGGTGTGACCCAAAAAGCCAAAAAAAAAAAAAATTCATTTGAGGGGCCGGAGTGATAGTACGAGGGGCAGGGTGTTGTGCTTGCAAGCGGCCAACCCATGTTTGATCCCCAGCATCCCACATGGTACCCTGAGCACTGCCATAAGTGATTCCTAAGTAGAGAGCAAGGAGTAACCCCCAGGCATTGCCAGGTGTGACCCAAAAAAACAGAACAAAAAAAACAAAAATAAAAATTGACTCGAGGATCTAGAGTTTTGATTCTAGAGAGAGAAAGATGGAGTCTGCAAATACTCACTTCTGCCAGATGAGCCAGGAGAGCAATGCTCTGTACTGTTTTGCCAAGGCCCATTTCATCAGCAAGAATTCCATTAATACCCTGAGGGGGAGAGTGAGGGGGATACAACATGGTCAACATGTCTCACATCATGTAAGGATTATGCTAATGCCCAAACGGTAACTGAAACACCCAGACAACCCACTGCTGTAATTAATGATCTCTTTTGCCAACTCCACAATCACCAGGATAAATCAAGGTATAGAGGTGAACACAATAAACTTAACTCTTGGCTTAATCTAACCCAGACACAAAAGCAAGCAATCATATTTAGCAAGATCACAATATACGTGAAACAATATAAAGAAAACAATATACGTGATACAAATATTCTCTCATAAATCACCAAATTAGAAATTTAGAGATATATGACTCTTGTTAAAGGAAACAGATGACAACATTTAAAAATTATTATGTTCCCACTTCATAATATGATGGATAAACCAATGACATCAGGAAAAAGAATGGATATGACATTGTTTTTACATTCACCTGTTCATAAAGATTTGCCAACCAATTCATGCCTTTCAGCTGATAACCTTTTAATTTGCCATTAAAAATCGTGGGCTGTGGAATATCCTCGCCAGCACGAATAGATGGGTTTGCCAGGCTGTAACTCTCACCAAACCCAGTGCCAGATTTATTTGCTGCCCGGAGGGCAGCTGCTCGACTTTTCTTTTGCATCTTCATCAAAAGACCTGGTCTGAAAAATTAGAAATAGTAGAAGAAAAGCATAAGAGGAAAGAAATTAATAAAGGCGAATATAATCAACAATGACAACATAACTTGGGTCATCAAAACAAACTTTAAAAAAATTTATTTAGGGGGGCCGGAGAGATAGCCCAGCGGGTAGGGCGTTCGCCTTACACGCGGCCGGCCTGTGCAGGCCCGGGTTCAATCCCTGGCATCCCATATGGTCCCCCGAGCACCGCCAGGAGTAATTCCTGAGTGCAGAGCCAGGAGTAACCCCTGAGCATCGCCGGGTGTGACCCAAAAAGCAAAAAAAAAAAAAAAAAATTTGAGGGCCAAAGCTGACCGGGTCCGATCCCTGGCATCCCATATGGTCTCCGAGCACCGTCAGGAGTAATTCCTGAGTGCAGAGCCATGAGTAACCCCTGAGCATTGCTGGGTGTGACCCAAAAAGGAAAAAAATAAAAATTTAGCTTTTTTGGGTCACACCTGGCAATGCTCAGGGGTTACCTCCTCATTCTGCACTCAGGAACGACTCCTGGCTGTGCTTGGAGAACCATATGGGATGGCAAAGATTGAACTCATGTTGGCTACATACAAGGCAAATGCCCTACCCGCTGTACTATTGCTCCAGGCCCTGAAACAAACTTTTGAGTTATACTTTGAGACAGTGTACTGTATAAAGCATAATGCATTAGGTATAATTATTTAAATTAATTTGAAATAAGTATGTTTTTGATGGGAATCCACTTGGCTATATTATAAGATTCTTGCTTCAGGATTTTGTGAAAGATTTATTTGATAGTAGGTTGAATGTATCCATGTCTACCCTTGACTTGGACACTGTCAGTTATATAAGTGCCTCTACGCTGTATAGTAAACAGTAAATATGCTGTAAGTAGTTTCCCAATCTAACTCAATCTTTTTTATTTCTTTAAACACCATCCTACCATTATCAGCTGGTTTTTATTAATATGAAGGGATTAACTGAGCAGCTTTCTTAAATCGTGATTTAGATCTTTTTAACAAGTAAAAGTGTGGTCTTTATCATGAAACAACCATGATGCATCTCATACTATATTACACATGATTGCTCAAAGGCAAAGCAAAAAAATAAAGGAAAGTGTCCTAGTTTAAGAAAATATGCCCAAATGCCAGAAGTAATTCCTGAGTGCAGAGCCAGGAGTGACCCCTGAATGTTGCCGGGTGTGACACCTCACCCCCAAAAAAAAAAAATAAGCTCAAAGTATAGAGAGGGAACTGCTCATCTTCCAAGAAGGCCTTCCTACTACTCACAGCAAAGAGGCTATAGAGCAGTAGGAAAGCAATCACCAATGCAGTCACATATATATTCATTCCCCAAAGTCTTGCCTACAGTACAAAGGACCTTACACATTCATGACATGTGCTCCTATCACACCCCCAATTCTTGTCAATGCTCTTTTTTATTATACCACCATGAGACATACAATTACAAAGATGTTCATAACTGGGTTTCAGGCATAAAATGTTCCAGCAACCATTCCTCCACCAGTGCCCCATTCCCACAACCAATGTCCCCACATTCCCTTCCACCCACCCCCCCAACCTCCTCTATACAGGCACTTTTTCTTTTCCTGTCAATACTTTTAATGTAAAATTTGACTAAATAAAAACTTGAAATGCTTCCAAAGTCTATTCTAGTTTACCTTGTTCATCATTAAGACTCACCCGAGCTTGATGAATATGGTAAGCATTTTCAGCATTCTTCAGAGCCTGGGTTTTGAAATGGTTACTATCTGAAAGGAAAAACTTATAAATTATCACACACTGCATTGATATTCTTCAAAGATTAATTCATACTGAAATATGAGGCTCCCTGAGTCCTGCACTATCCTAGGCTCATGGGCGTGGGACTAGGAGGGCTCAAATTCTTTGAGAGAAAAAGAACTTAGAAACAACAATCAATGAAAGCATATGATTGCCATGGTCTGTAATAGGCAAAATAAGCTCACAAAAACCACCAGGATATTGAACTCAATCCCTAAATCCTTAGTTTCTTTCTTTCATTTTTGAGGTATATGAGGTGATCATACCTAGCAGTGCTCAGGGCTCATTCCTAACTCTATGCTCAGGAATCATTCCTGGTGGGATTTAGGGGACTATATGAGATACTGGGAATTAGACCTGGGGCAGCTGTGAGCAAGGACCTATCTGCTGTACTATCACTCCAGCCCCAATCCTGGGTTTCCTACATGACAAAATGCCAAACCCAAAAATGAACCCCAATAAATGAGGACCTATTAATTAAAAAAAATGTATAGATATGGGGCCAGAGTGATAGCACAGCAGGTAGGGTGTTTGCCTTGCACACGGCCAACCTGGGCTCGGTGCCCGGCATCCCGTATGGTCCCCGGAGCACCACCAGGGAGTAATTCCTGAGCGAAGAGCCAGGAGTAACCCCTGAGCATTGCAGGGTGTGACCCAAAGGAAAAAAACAAAGCCCCACAAAATTATGAAGCATTATTTCTTTGAAGTTCAACAGCAAATTTACTGTTCTGTGAAATTCCTCTCAAACTTCGCCTGTTTTTCTCCTAGTCTAGCCACAATACCATAACTAAATAGTCTCTTCTTGAGAGAGAGCAAGAAAGAAAAAGAACAAAAGTGTCTGTCATAGAGGCAGGCTGAGGTACGGGGAAGGGAAACTAAGGAATTGGTGGTAGGAAATCTACATTTGTGTAGATAATCTCTCTTTTTTTTTTTTTGCTTTTTTTTGGGGGTCACACCCGGTGACGCCTCAGGGGTTACTCCTGAGCCATCAGAAAGAATTTTTAAGTAGGCTTGTGAGTTTTCAAGTAAGATGCCTGAAAATGTTAATGCTCTGTTAGGAACCTTGCTCAGTTGCTGAAACCAGTTTGCTTCCTGCTTCCATTGACTTTATTTTTTATTTTTTTATTATTTTTGCTTTTTTAGGGGTCACACCCGGCGATGCTCAGGGGTTACTTCTGGCTCTGCACTCAGGAATCACTCCTGGCGGTGCTCAGGGGACCATATGGGATGCCGGGGATCGAACCCAGGCCGGCACAGGCTGGCCGCGTGCAAGGCAAACGCCCTACCCGCTGGGCTATTGCTCCGCCCCGATAATCTCTTTTTGTACATCACAAAGAATCCTATTATCTAAGAATTTTTCTCTGCTGAAACATTTTCACTGACTCCTAACTTAGTGCCTCTACTTCTACTAACAAAACTTCAAATTTTCAGACTGTCAAGTTCATAGTCATACTCGTTACAAAAAAAAATTTAACATGCTATGTAATAATTCTTCATTCAGGCCTTACCATAATCTTCCTGTGTGATGTTAACTACCACCCCTCCACCAATGTCAATTTGTCTCTGGGTGGAACTGTCTTCCAGCTTCCTTAAGATTTCTTCCTGGATTCCATCATGACCCATGTCTCGCTTGCGACTCATGAAATGGGCATACAACTCTGTCTGGGTGATTAAAAAGTTCAGCTTTCTCTGTTGCCTCTTGGCCTAAGGAAGGAAAAATAAGAGTTGTTGGGTACAGAATTCAAATAAACTTGATGTATACATTAATTTGATGTGTAATTTGCATACACTTCCTCTACAAAATCTCTTTAATCTCTCTCTCTCTCTCTCTCTCTCTCTCTCTCTATCTATCGGCTTTTTGATGTGTAATTTGCATACACTTCCTTTACAAAATCTCTTTCATCTATTTCTCTATCTCTCTCTCTATCTATCTCTCTCTATCTATCGCCTATCTCTATCTATCTATCTATCTATCTATCTATCTATCTATCTATCTGCTCTATCTCTATCTATCTATCTATCTATCTATCTATCTATCTATCTATCTATCTATCTATCTATCTATCTATCTATCTATCTATCTGCTCTATCTCTATCTATCTATCTATCTATCTATCTATCTATCTATCTATCTATCTATCTATCTATCTATCTATCTATCCATCTATCTATCTATCTATCTATCTGCTCTATCTCTATCTGTCTGTCTGTCTGTCTATCTGTCTATCGGCTTTTTTTGGTTACCGGCAATGCTCAGGGGTTTCTCCTGGCTCTGCACTCAGGAATTACCCCTGGCAGTGCCTCGGGCGACCATATGGGATGCCGGGGATCGAATCCGGGCCAGTACAGGCCGGCCACGCAAGGCAAACGCCCTACCGACTGGGCTATAGCTCCGCCACAAAATCTCTTTATTTTAGAATGGTGAAAATTGCTAACAAAAAAATTAGTTCTAGGGGCTAGAGTGGTAGTACAGAAGGTAGGACATCTGGGGCCGGAGCGATAGCCCAGCGGGCAGGGTTGCGCTGCTTGCACCGCAGCCGGCCTGTGCCGGCCCGGGTTCAATCCCCGCGTCCCATATGGTCCCCGAGCACCGCCAGGGGTGGTTCCTGAGTGCAGAGCCAGGAGTGACCCCTGAGCATTGCCGGGTGTGACCCAAAAAAAAAAAAAAAAGAAGGTAGGACATTTGCCTGCACATGGCCAACCTGGGTTCAACCCACAGCATCTCACATAGTCTCCCCTGCCCCGAGCACCGCCAGGGAGTAACTCCTGCGTACAGAGCCAGGAGTAAGCCCTAAGCATCACCAAGTGTGACCCAAAAGCAAAAGCAAGAAAAGAAAAATTCTATTAGATCCAAGTCAATAGAACTATAAGCAAGGCACTGCTATTAGCTTACTATTTAATAATAACCTATATTTTACTTTTATTACTGACTTCTGTTTAAAGTGTTTACTGCTTTAAAAGGTGGTAGGACATTTGCCTTGCATGTGGCTGACCCAGGTTTGATCCCCGGCATCCCACATGGTTCCCCAAGCTCCGCCAGGAGCAATTCCTGAGCATGCTCCTGGGCAAAGAGACAGGAGCTGATGGCTTACTCCCCAGAGGACTTCAGAGGAGGGAAGGTCCATGTATAGTGCTAGGAATCATTATCTAGGTCCACCTCGCACAAGACAAGTACCTTACCCATTGTACCATCTGGTGCGGGGGTGGGGGGGTGGGGTGGCCACAACTTGTGGTGCTCAGGGATACTTCTAGATCAAGTGCTCACTCCCAGTGGTGTTCAAGAGATCATGAGGGGAAATAGAGAGAGATCATGAGGAGACAAGCTAAATGCCTGCTATCTGCAGGAAAAGCATGCACTGTAGTCCACTAACTTTCTCTCCAGTCCTCACTGGTTAGACTTTTTATTTTTTTTTTTTTTTTATTTTTTTTTTTTTGCTTTTTGGGTCACACCCGGCGTTGCTCAGGGGTTACTCCTGGCTCTGCACTCAGGAATTACTCCTGGCGATGTCCGGGGACCATATGGGGATGCGGGGATCGAACCCAGGCCGGCACAGGCCGGCTGCGTGCAAGGCAAACGCCCTACCTGCTGGGCTATCGCCTCCGGCCCTGGTTAGACTTTTTAATTTACAAAGTGAAACTCCCATATCACTTGGTATGGTTGTAACAATTAGGGCTTTCAAGTATTTATGCTTTTGCATTACCTCCCGCATTTCTTCATCCAACTTCCGTTGCTCCAATGCTTCTTTCTCTGCACGCTACGGTGTTCCTTCTCTACCTTTTCATATTTCTTCCAGTATAGAAGCATCTCCTTTGTAAGGCGGCGGGCACGAGGCAAAGTCTCCTTACAGTTCTTCTGGGCCTGCAAGGCAGCTCGACGTACCTCCTTCATGCACTGATGGGCAAGCTATAGCAGACAACATCATCATATGAGGAAGCGAAGAGCTGGGTCACTAGTTCACAGACTCCTCACTACATTTAGGCACACTGGCCTCCTGCTGCCTCTTTTCTCCTCCAAGCTGGACGAATGTCCTTGCACATTACTAGAACTCTCAAATTAGTATCAGGGAAGATAAATCTACAGATATTCTTACTTAGGTGATTTTAAAAAAAAGTATGGGGGGGCCGGAGCCGTTAATCCAGCGGATAGGGCATTTACCTTGCACGCGGTCGACCCGGTTTGATCCCCCGGCATCCCATATAGTCCCCTGAGCACCACCAGGAGTAATTCCTGAGCAAAGAGCCTGGAGTAACCCCTGAGCATTGCCAGGTGTGCTCCAAAAATTAAAATAAAAAAGTATAAAGACCTGTGATGTGCTGGAAAGTTACGTGTTCCCAGATATGCTGAGAAATTATTACACACGATAATAACAACAGCTAGAAATACTTATGTGCTAACAGCATTTATGTTTCATATCACTGTCTTCCCGTTCATCCTCGATTTGCTCAAGCAGGCCCCAGTAACATCTCCAAATGTCCTGTCTCATGCTAGTAGAGACCAAGGGCATCTGCTTGCTCCAGGAACATAAAGAGCCTCACTCAATTCCATCAGATCATGGGAATCAGGTCTATAATTGTTACTGGTATTTGGCATATCAAATACAACACGGGAAGCTTGCCAGGCTCTGCCGTACGGGTAGCATACTCTTGTAGTCATCTCTATGTTTCATATGACTAAGTAAATTTGTTCTTCACATAACTCCTATGAAACTGGTGTTACCAATCTCATTAAATAGATAAGAAAACTAAGGATGTGTGATTGACTATTCCATGAAAAACGAATCACTAGCATGATCGATCACTAGCATCTCACTCTCATAGCTCTTCTTCAAAGAAGCTGAGCTACTTCCGCTTAAGGGAGATACTAGCATCATTTCTTAGATAAAGGCACCAAACACGGGAGATGCTTAACATCTACCAAGGGAATCAGAGTACATACTGTCTTATCCAAAAGGCTCCAACACCAGAAACATGAGGAGGAATGTCTCCTTATTTAAAAAGAGAGCATTAAGAAATTCTCTTAAATACTATGAGATTGACTATCATACATGAAGGGATAACAAAAATGAATCCAAAAAGAACATATTCTAGCAAAGCATAAAATGGAAAGTATAAAATTATAACTTTACCTTTCGGCTATTGGTGAGAAACAGGTTACTGCAGCTGAAGCTTTCTGCTTGTTGGCCTAAAATATTCAAAAAACAGTATCTCATTAAGAATTCCATTTTGAAGTAAGATTGTGCATTGCTATGTTTCTTTTTTTTTTTTTTTTTGCTTTTTTTTTTGGGGGAGGGGGGTCATACCCGGCAATGCTCAGGGTTTCTCCTGGCTCTGCACTCAGGAATTACTCCTGGCGGTGCTCGGGGGACCATTGGGGATGCCGGGGATCAAACACCCTACCCCTGGACTATAGCTCCGGCCCCCCCATGTTTCTTATTCCTCAAGGGTCAGAAGATACAAAATTTCAGGTCTGAGCCCGGTAGCCCCCGCCCAGGAGCTGCCCTGGGGTGACCAGCCATAGCATGCAGAGCCTCAAACGCAGCTGGGAGAACTGGAACTTGGCTGTCCCCTAGCTCAGCTGACCATGATGCCCCTAGGAGGACACATGGGTTTTTGGGAGTGGGCCCATCACCTCTGGAGGGTCCTGGAAGCAGCCAGATGAGACTCGCCCACCACATTAGTCGCCATTTTTGCTGTTCAGAGGCTGCAGCACATCAGAGCCCGCTCAGGAGGGACGCTGACTTCAAGACCAAATTAACAGAGCAAAACGAGTTCAAGCCCAGGTAGGCAGCTCCCAGAAGCGGGAATCACCGGGAATTTGTCAGATGGAGCTGGGGTCGCCCCTTTCCCTCTCCATTTTGTCTGAGCCCTGTAGCCCCACCCAGGAGCTGCCCTGGGGGGAACCAGTCATAGCATGCAGAGCCTCAGACGCAGCTAGGAGAACTAGAACTCGGCTCTCCTCAGCTCAGCTGACCATGAGACCCCAGGAGGACAGATGGGTTTTGGAGTGGGCCCATCACCTCTGGGGATGAGACTTGCCCACCACATTAGCAGCCATTTTCGCTGTCCGGACGCTGACCATGAGGCCCCCAAGTTGCACAGCCACTTGCGGCCCCACGGTCCATCAAACTAGTGGAAACAGTTATGTCCTTTAATGTATTGCATTCTACAATGTGTAGGAAAGGTAGGCGGGAGGGAGAGATAGAGGGGGAGAGATAGAGGGGAGAAAAAAGATATACAGAACCCGCTAGGTAGTTGGGGTCCAGAAGTGGGAGGGAGGTGGGGACACTGGTGATGGGAGATGGGTTCAGGTGGAGGGATGGGTGTTGGAACACTGTAGAACCAAAACTTGAGCATGAGCATCTTGCAATTGCATGTCTAAAAGTGGTGTAATAAAATTTTAAAAAAAAAGTTCCAGGGGCCGGAGCGATAGGCCCAGCGGGTAGGGCGCTTGCCTTGCACGCGGCCGGCCTGGGTTCGATCCCCGGCATCCCATAGAGTCCCCTGAGCGCCGCCATGGGTAATTCCTGAGCAAGAGCCAAGAGTAACCCCTGAGCACTGCCGGGTGTGACCCAAAAAGCAAAAAAAAAAAAAAAAAAAAAAAAGAAAAGAAAAGTTCCAATGCGGAGTTATAGTCACCATAAACTTAAATCCAATATATTAAAAGAATAAACCTGACTCTACCGCTGATAAAAAAAAAAAAGATACAATTTCAAACCAAGCGTATTCAAGATGTATTGCTAACTCATTTGTGTGAGAGCGACGCGGAGATCAAGCCTCGCTATCAGTCATGTAAGACATACTTTTCCATTTAACTACATTCCCCGACGCCTTAAACATATTATTACTTTTAAAGCTATTTCAATGTAAGAAATGCTTAAGTTTCTAAAAAAAGACAATGAAACTAGAGAGGTGGACTGGAATAGGGTTGGAAACATTTTCTCTGCCAAGGGTGATTTATAATTCCACTCATGAACCATGCAATACAGACAGGCATGTGCAGGAGACGAGAAGCATTTGAGTGTTTGTCCCATCATGTCCCCCACCTCTGGCCTAGAATGTGTGAGGCTATAATTTTGATCCCTGGTTACCATAAGACACCCTCTAACCCTCAAGCATGGTTGGGTGAAAAAAAAAAAGAAATAAAGAACAAGTTGGAGGCAAGAAAATGGTAGAGTAGTGATAGAGCACAGTCTAGTATGTAAGGCCCAAGGTTTGATTCCTGACAACACATTTTTTAAATAAGGATTTTAGTGCCATGGTTGCCTTAAAGTTATCTATGACTTTTGGAGATACCTTAAGTTATATATTGAAGTAATGACATATTCTAACCTGAGCACCATCTTTACTAAAGCAAACTGCTTTCCATTTCTTTGCTGATATGCAAAAAGCCAGACAAAGCAGAACGCCCATATCCAGGAACTGCTTGGGAAAGGTAAATTAACTTTGTGGCTAATTAACCCCCACCCCAACTTTTACAAATCTGTTGCTAACATTTTATTTTATTTTTTTTTTTTTGGCTTTTTGGCTCACATTTAGTAAGGTTCAGAGCTTACTCTTAGCTCTGCACTCAGGAATTATTCCTGGGTGTGTTCAGGTAATCATATGGGATTGAACTTGGTTTGGCCATATGCAAGGCAAACATCCTACTCGGTATACTATTGCTCTAGTCCTCTGCTGCCAGTATTACTCACTTTCTGCTATTACAATCTCATCTTTAACAAAAATTCTGAGGCAGTCTGAAAATGCAAGATGATGCAGCAGTCCACAATTGCACCTAAAACTGCTCATCAAAACAAATAAAACCCACAACCTCAATAAAGAAACTTTGTTTTTTTTTTTCTTTTTTGGGTCACACCCAACCATGCTCAGGGGTTACTCCTGGTTCGTTGCTCAGGAATTACTACTGGCAGAGCTTGGGGACCATATGGGATGACGGGATTGAACCTGGGTCGGCCATGTGCAAGGAAAACACCCTACCCGCTGTGCTATCACTCTGGCCCCCCAAAGAAACTTAACTTCCCATGATGATTCATCAGACCTGAGTGCAGATGGAAGAGTTAAGTGGCTCTCTAGTCATAAAAAAGGGCTTTATGTGCCCCGCAAAGGGGCTCAGTTCTTGATTCTGAAGAAATGACTTCAAAATTACAGCGCGCCAGAGTGATAGCACAGCAGGTAGGGCATTTGCCTTGCACAGAGCCGGCCCAGGTTTGATCCCCATCATCCCATATGGTCCCCTAAGCACCACCAGGAGTAATTCCTGAGCAAAGAGCCAGGAGTAACCCCTGAGCATTGCCCGGTGTGACCCAAAAAGGAAAAAAAAAAGGTTACAAGGGTCTGAAAGCCATGTTTGTCATATTACCAACTCCTTCAATTTTAGGTCCTCTATAAAAATTTTTATCAGTTTAAAGCAAAGCATCTCAAATATTTCTTTCTTATTACCAGATAGGTATCACCTGATGCTTCAACCCCAAGATACCAAGCAGTTTTTCCAATCAAAGGTACTGAGGAGGGCCTGGAGAGTTAGTATAGTGGTGTGGGGGGGTGGTTAAGACCCATGGAGGGCCTCTAAGTGAGCACTGCTTGAGGCATCTTCTGCCTGGTAGCTGTGTTGTCTGCTATCACCAGCACCACAAGGAGTCTCTAGCCATACCACACAATACCCAAGGTATGTGCCCAAAGCACATACAGCAGTCATAAGACCAGCCCCCCAATCCCTGCAAGCACATGTGGGAGCAATGGCAAGTCATTGCAACATCAACAGAGGTAAGTGGGTGATACCTCAACATACCTCACATACAAATTTCCTCACCACAAATGCTTGCCCTTAGTAATCAGGCAGTAGAGAAACACTACCAGATCAAGAATTCAAAGAAAATACCACCAATATCAGAAACAAGAAATTGTGGGCTCTTGATGCAATATACCAAGTTGTTGCAGGACTCCTAAGGGCCGCTGCATCTGCTCTGAATTGCCTCCTGCAAATCACTTCGTAGATAAGGGGGTAGTCTAAATGTGGCAGTTTATCTGACCATGTATGCTGTACTAGCTGGTATAAATATTCTCCCAAGCTACCACAATCATCGTGGGACTAGCTAGATCTTACCAGCATATTAGCCTGGCCACGTTGGACCCCTAAGTAATTAGACCAGAGAGAAATGCTGTTTGCTTCCAAGCAAACAAGCATGGCCCCCTGATATACTCAAAGGCAACTAAAATACAAAACTACAATGAAGTAGAAGAGACTTGTGAAGGCTTGGAGAAAGATTTAACTGGCATTAGTATTAGTCTTTGGTACAGAGACATGCCATCTCAGAAACCCCCTTCTCTACCCTATAAAGGCATTTCCAGGCAGATCTTGGCTCAAAACATTAGCATACTATGGGGCCGGAGCGATAGCCCAGCAGGTAGGGCGTTTGCCTTGCACGCGGCCAGCCTGTGCTGGCCTGGGTTCGATCCCGGCATCCCATATGGTCCCCCAAGCACTGCCAGGAGTAACTCCTGAGTGCAGAGCCAGGAGAAACCCCTGAGCATTGCTGGGTGTGACCCAAAAAAGCAAAAAAAAAAAAAAACATTAGCATACTAAAGGGCCTAGGTGAGGTGCAGGGAGGGATTACCTAAGGGCATTTGACCCTCCCTGCTTTCCATAACAGTGGGAGGAAGGTCTGAGTGGCAGGGGTATAAAACTAGCCTGTTTCCTTTCTCCGCGCGCTTCTTTGTGGGCTCTCTCCCTTTGTGAGCGCTCACCCTTCTTGGGATTCTTGTCTTCTTCTCCTTTTACAGGGCCTTTACACGTGGTGGCCGCCATCTTGGCCTACACGTGGCTGGGGTTCTAGCCTGGAATCCTAAGCATCGGGCTTTTCCTTTTGCTGATTTGTATGCCTGAACCTGTGATAAGTAAAGCCTTTTAAAACTGCATCGGATTCCTGAGTTTTCACCCATTCCCCGCCGGCTTTGTGAGGTAGAAGGGAACTCGCTTCCGACACTGTCGGGGACCCCGGCAGCGCGCCCGACACCAAGTGACACCCATTTCTTCTCTGGTGAGCCTGACAAAATTACATACACTAAACCCAATTATTAGGAAATATCACACAAAGTCCAAATTCAAAACCAGCCTACCAACAAACAGGCCTGTACTGGTTCTGCTGTATTTTGGGTAGTGCAGCTCCATTGAAGTTGCACTCCTTTTTATGGTGTTTGCACACAACTGGTGGCGGAAGAGCAAACTGCTTGACGCACCAGAAATTAAAACAGAGCCAGGCCCCAACAGTAGTGCTAGCAGGGTGGAGTTCAGTGCGTGTGGGATCCCAGGTATCCGAAGCTATGATTTTATGCTGGCACAGCAGGAAATCAAACCCCTGTGCTACTTCTCCAGCCCCAAGACGAAAATTATTAAAACAAATAAACCAACAAAGTCATCAAAAACAGAAATTGATGCAGATTTAAGGAGATTAAAGAAATCTGACAATTGAATATACAGCCCCAGACTGGATCCTGGATTGAATTATAGAAAGGTGGTGCAGAGGGAGAGAAATGGCTCAATTAAGCACATCGAATCAACTGAAGAAGTTGAATATGGCCTACTGATGAGATTTTTGTCTTGGTGGGGAGAAAGTCAAGACCCTGAAGGAACGGTTTGAGGCTCTTCATATTCCTGAATCAACCAGATGCCATTGGGCTACATTGGCACATGATAGGGTCCAATGGAAATGTTACTGGCGCCCGCTCGAGCAAATCGATGAATAACGGGATTCAAGTGATCAAGTGATCAAGTGGGGAGAAAGTGTACCCCATATAGTGCTCAGGAGGTCCTGGGACCCCACCAGTGATTCTTGATCAACTGGGCCAGTGGTTTGCATCTGGGCCAGAGGATACAATGCTGCTTGGGTCAGTGCAGTGTTAGGGGCCAGCTCAACTGCGCAGGGGGGCCTCCAGGGCTGAACCCAGCAAGGTCTGGGGAACCAAGTGGTGCCAGGAATCAAACCCAGGACAGGCAAAAGCTATGCATGAAAGTCCTAATCACTGTACTACTTCCCGGTCCCAGAGAGTAATTGTTCTGGTTTCACTGCAATTATCAATGAGAAAACATCTTTTTTTTTAAATTAAGAAATACTTATTTAATTATTAGGAATCTGAAACTAACAAATTTTCAATCTAACCCTCGATTAGAAAATCTAAAATGGATGGGGGAAAAAATCTACACATTTATAAAACAAAAGCAAACAAGGAAAACAACTGCCAACTATGTGCAAAGGATACACGGCTGTTTCATGCATTATTCTTGCCATGTATTTTTTTTAAATTTTGTTTTGAACTAATTTTAGACTCACAAAAAAGTTGCAAATAGTAGAGTCCCCCTTATATCCCTCCCCTGATATCCCTAATATAACCACAGCACAATCATTAAAAGGAAATTAAACTGGCAAAATAGTAACTAAACTAGAATTTTCATTTTGAATGTCAAGGATTTCTCACCATATTCTTTGCTATTCTAGGATTCTGTAAGATTACATGTTGCATTTAACTGCTTTTTGTCTTACGTCTCTAAGAGACTAAATAAGCAAGAATAATATCTCAATCATTCTTCAAGTTTTCTGAAATTTCCTCAATCTTTGTTACTTAACACATTTTGACAAGAATGCCACAAGTTATGTCCAATTAGTGATACTCTGATTCTTGGGTAGATGCACTCTTGCCACTTTTCCTACTATAGTAACCCTTCCCTGTATGTTACGTGGATGATGGGGCAGATGACTTGAGTCTACGCAAATTGTTTCTCTTCTATCATCTGCCCTCTAATTTTAGCATTTCTCAATAGATCCAGTCAACAACAATTTCTGAGATGTTCTCACTAATGATGCTTCCCACATCCCCTTTCCCTTTCTACACATAGTAAATGGAAGTATTATATATATGGAAGAGTTCTGTCTACCTTAACATTAATTTACTCAATAAATTATTGATAGCAATGGAATTTTTTTTTTCTTTTTGGGTCATACCCGGCTGTACTCCTGGTTCTGCACTTAGAACTTACTTCTTGTGGTGTTTAGGAGTCTATATGGGATGCCGGGGATCCAGGAAACAAACCCGGGTCGGCCACCTGCAAGGCTATTGCTCCGGCCCTATTGCTAGCAATGTAGACTCAAATACTTCTTTTATACTATGGGTTAAAATTCATCACTATTGGGACAGAGCGATAGCCCAGCGGGTAGGGCATTTGCCTTGAACACAGCCAACCTGGGTTCAATCCCCGGCATCCCATATGCTCCCCCGAGCACCGCCAGGAGTAATTCCTGAGTGCAGAGCCAGGAGTAACCCGAGCATTGCCAGGAGTGACCCAAAGATAGATAGATTAGATAGACAGACAGACAGACAGACAGGACGGACGGACCTGGACGGACCGGACGGACGGACAGACGGATGGAACGGATGGATAGATAAATGGATAAACAAACAAACAAACAAACAAACAAACAGACTCCCAAAGATTTTTGGCTCAGGACTATTTTCCTACCTGGAATATGTGAAAACATCTAACACAGGAAAAAAAAAAATATTCTGTCATCACATACTCACTTACTTTTGGTAGTTCCTTTTTCACAATGCTGAGCCATACTTTCCTGCGGCATGAGCATTAAGCTGCTCAATAGATAAGTGCTTCTTCTTGGTGCCAGGAGGAGGTGCATCATGAGAAAACTTGGCAAAGACTTTGGTTTGGTGGTGATGACGACGAGGGGACTCTTCCGAGGAAAGTTCTTCATCCCTTCGCCTTTTTTCTTCACTTTTTTCAATTTGGCTGCAAAGAAACAAATTCTTAGCATGCTGAAATTTCCTTCCAAAGTAGACTACTACAAAGCAATATTATCACTTTAACAGTTTTTCCTCATCCTACACAGTCTAGCTTTGTGTATCCTTTCATCTGTTTGGATCCATGAACATTTCAAAGGAAGATTTTTTTTACTACCTTAAAATAGAGCACTGGGTATTTACTTTGCTTGCATTGAACATAAACGCAGAATAAAACAAAAGCACTGAATTTCTCTTCAACCTGGCAAAAGGAAGAGAATTATGAAGTAAAAATAATCTCAAATAATCTTTAAGAGGAAACATTTCAATCTTGTGCAATATACAAGGCTAAAGAGAAACAAAAGACATGGAAGACAAGAAATAAACAAAAGAGGACACAGAGGGACTGGGGAGATGGTTCAATGGGCCAGAGCACACACTTTGCACGTCGAGTCCCAGGTTCTATGCCTGGCACATGGTGCCCTGACCACCACAGGAAATGACTCTGAGCACTGTGATGGGGCAGGCTCTGAGCATTGCTGGGGAAGGGAAGAAGGGCAAAGAGTCCTTTTCAGCAGAGTTCAGACCTTAATCGGAATAAAAGCTGCCTGGTACTGATAATAAAACTTTTCCTTCCTATTTCCTTCCTGATTTCCTGTGGCTTAGATTTCCGCTTAGGAGAGGAAAGGCCACTTCCTGGCAAACATGCAAACACTACAGATGATCATCAGTAGGTGATCTATTTAAATCACCACATTTAGCAACAATCACTACTTCTCCCAAATACTTCAGGTTACTTTTCCTGCTTTCCTGTGAAAAACCAACTTCTTCCTCTCCCAGAACATTTCCAATACTTTCAAATATGCAAACATTAACTAGTTCATTTAAATCACTATTGTCAAAGCTATAGAAAGCCACAGCTTTTTCCTTTGGGGGAGCAGGGGGGACCACTGTGGTGCCAGAGATCAAACCTAGTCCTCCCGCACGTGCTCCAGCCCTTTGAGCTATCTCCCTGACAAAAAACCAGAGCTTCTGTTTGTGTTGTTTTGTTCTGGGCGCAGGGAGGAGGGGATGGGGCATTACACCCAGTGATGCTCAGGGGTTATTGTTGGCTCTGCACTCAGGAATTGTTCCTAGTATTGCTTGAGGAACCATATGGGATGCCAGGGATCAAACCAAGGTCAGCCGTGTACAAGGCAAGCATCCTGCCTGCTGTATTATTGCTCCAGACCCCAAACCAGAGCTCTTATGTCCAATTCTAGAAAACATTAGTCATATGGAGCTAAGGTTAATAGTACTAGTATTTCTATTTAGAAAGGGAAATTAATGTTGTTTGGGTAAAGAAAATTCTCACTACACGGACTAAAATTCAAATGTTCCCAGAGCAGGCAACACACAATCCTAAATCTAGAAATGAGCAAATAGTGCACCTTTAAGTTTCTTTTCCTCCTTGAATTTCTTTTTTTGGGTCCAAGGAGATGCCGTTGTTGTTCAGTAAAAAGGGTCGCATGTGGATAGCAGGCCTGCACTGTAGTACTGGTATTGCTGCAACTGAAGCAGGGCAAACAGCAATGATTAGAAGGGCCTATCTGTGTTGTATAGCACAACCTTCAAATTAGCCTTGAAGTCAATGAAAAGCCACAGCTCACAAATAAATACAGTAATCTTCCCAAGAAAGACCAATGCAGATTCAGTTAATAGCAAATTATTTTCTTTATTTCCAAAAGTAAAACGAAGTTCATTAGCTATGCAAATTACAAGTTATATAAATAAAAAGATAAAACCTTTTGCCTTTTTTTTCTTTTGGGTCCACCCAGCAATGTCAGGAAGTCCTGGCTCTGCACTCAGGAAGTACCCTGCGGTGCTTGAGAGATATGGGATGCCGGGGATCGAACCCAGGTCGGCTGCGCGCAAGGCAAACGCCCCACCCTGGACTACGCTCGGCCCAACCTTTATGCTTCTAATCTCAGAGTTCCAACATTTAAGAGATAAAGTTCTTTACTGAAAGGTCTCCCCCTGAAATTCATCAATAAGAAGTTAGGCATATTTTTCTCACCAATTAGTCTTTAGATTTACTAGGCTTATGATAGATACTGCATCTGACTTTTATCTCATATTTAGTTAGTAAAGTTATTAGTCACCCCAACTCTTAATATTTCAAGTCTTTTCTCCCCTCATATCCTAGTTTGACAATATATTGCCCATGTTGCCAGTTTTCTAACAAGTCTGTCCAAGAAATAATCACTCCCAAAATTTTGTTTAAGTTGACCATCAAATCTCACACTGTTTCCTATTACTAATTAATAAATGTTAAACTGAAGTATACTATTCACTTTTCTTAAATTTAAGAGTGAAACTAAGACAACAAAGTAACATGAAGAGATATTATAAAGTCCTCTTGTCATAGGACAGAACTAAATGAATATTGGGACAGAGCGATATCCCAGCAGGTAGGGTGTTTGCCTTGCACGCGCGCCTGTGCAGGCATGGGTTCGATTCCTGGCATCCCATATGGTCCCCCTGAGCACCGCCAGGAGTAATTCCTGAGTGCAGAGCCAGGAGAAACCCCTGAGCATTGCCGGGTGTGACCCAAATAAGCAAAAAAAAAAAAAAAAAAGAACTAAATGAATATTGAGTTACATACTTAAAAATCTGTATGTATGTGTGTATATATGTATACATATATATATATGTCTCCTTCATTTATAAAACCCCCAAGCAAGGCTCATTGGCAGGGAACACATTTTTTTCAAATGTGTGGTCCTGTATTCAACCCCCACTTCAGCACCACAAAGCAAAAAAAATAAATAAAACAGAAAAGTTGTATATATCATTATTTATCTTTTTTATAGTTTTATAACCTTCAGCATATTATTCAAAGCTTTCAAAACTAACTTTGGGGCCGGAGCGATAGTATAGCAGGTAGGGCATTTGCCTTACAGATAGCCAACCCGGTTTGATCCCCAGCATCCCATATGATTCCCCAAACATACGCCAGGAGTAATTCCTGAGAGCAGAGACATGAGTAACCCCTGAATATCACCTGGTTACCACCCTTCCACAAAAAAGCCAGAAACCTAACAAACAAAAAAAACCCACTAACTTTGAACTTAATTTCTGGAACTGGACAGAGATAGCTCACTACAAGAGGCTTGAAATTGCTCCCTAGTACAAAATGGTCAGCCAGGTATGATTCCTGAGTGCAGAACCAGGCAAAGCTGGGTATTCTTCCCCACCCTGCATAAAGGTGCTACATTTAGAAAGTGATAATTACACAAACTTTGTAAATACCTAAAACCCACTGAATTGTGCATTTACAGACTTAATTTTTCAGGTATGTAAATTGTGTATCAATAAAGTTAGCATAAGGATCAACATCAATGACATCTAAATATAAAGTTAGAATAATTAATCTAGAATGACTATAGACCAGAGAATCAATACTCAGCATGAAGGTCTGCATTTTCACCCAAACTCTTACCTCCTTGTCTTTGCTATACTTAGTCTGATGAAGTTTCTTGTACTTGTGCAGCCGCAGCATATTATGAAGTTCTTCTCTACTGAGATTGAGTTCTTCCTCCTCTTCTTCTTCTTCACTGTCTTCACTCTGAGATTCTGCCTCACTGGACTCATCACTAAGCAGAATATTCTGAAAAAGGGAGCAAACAGAAATGGAACTTCTACAGGCTCTCTTTTAACTACAGTACCTTTACCAAAAGTCAAAAATACCTGAAGGACAGTCATTCCAGTTTCCTATCTACCATACCATTCTTCACCAATTCAACAAAAACAAAAGCAAAAAGGGTGCCATTACACCTAGTGGGTATGAAATAAACAAATACTAAAACATAAGAAATGCTATAAATGGTAACAAGGACAGATTTTACTACTTACACATAAGGCCAAATACCAAGGGAAACTAAAACCAAAAACTGTACGATAAAAGGAATAAAAAAAAAGCAAGCAGGGGCGGAGTAGCCCAGCGGGTGGGCTATGCTTCGCGCCGGCCCCGGGTCGATCCCGCCCATTCCCCGAGCACCGGAGTAATCCTGAGTGCACCACCGAGTAACCCTGAGCATCGCGGTGTGACCAAGCAAAAAAAAAAAAAAAAAGCAAGCAATGACAGCAGATAATGGAATCCATTTATAGGTATCTGGATAAACAAATATATTCACTGATAATATTTACGCAAAAACAACTATTAACATATAACATATTAAAAGGAATGAACCATAGAGTGCACAATCTGAATAAACCTTAGGAATATTATGCACTAAGTGAAAGAAATCAGATATTTTATTCTATCTCTAAGAGTCACATGCAGGCTAGAGCAAAAGTACAGTTAGTAGGGTGCTTGCCTTGCTCAAGGCCAAGCAGGGTTCAATCTCCAGCATCCCATATGATCCCCAGCGCCCCACCAGGAATGGTTCCTGAGCACAGAGCAAGGAGTGTGCCCCAAACATTGCTGGTATGGTCCCAAAAGCAAGAACAAGTCACATGCCATATGATTCAATTTATATGAAATGACTGGGAAAAAAAAAATCCATAAAGGCAGGAAAAGAGATTGGTGGTTGGCAAGGACTGAGAGAAATAGAAATAAAAAAATAAAGGG